>JBBBDQ010001956.1:367500-675000 GCA_037127315.1 Ascarosepion bandense
TGAGAAATGGATAGTAAAAGTTGATTGCAATTTATTTAATCTGACATGCTTGGAAGAGAATTTGATGCTCAAATACACAAATCTAAATATATATATATATATATATATATACACACACACACTTAGGCAGCAACGTTTCATTCAAACATCTTTCATTGAATATGGCCCACAAGGTTGATTTTATTAAATTCTTATTAAGTTTTTCCAGCATCCTTGCAATTTACCATTTTGTTAGAGTTAAGGAATATAAAGATTGTCCATAGTTTTTATTGTCCCAAATGCTTTCAGCCACTTGTATAGCCATTTTCAATAGTGTTTATGTTTCTGCTGTTGTTATTTTTTCCACATGATTTGAATGTAATCATTCATTCTGAGCCCTAACCTGCTGTGCATGACTGGAATTCATATGAGCATTTTCATATTTTAAAAATATTTTCATTTCTATTATTAAAAATGTATTAATTTTCTATCCATATGCAGACAGTTTGCTTACTGTTTTGAATTATTCTTATATCTTTCTCTATAGCATCTATAAAACCTAGATATACATACTTTTGCATCTGTATTGCCGTATCTGCTATCACTTTGAGCATAAATATCACATTCCTTGCTTAAGTAGTTTCAGTGAACGCACACTATTCTTGTTCTATTTCCTGTTTATTTCTGCTGCATGCTCTATTCATCAGAATTCTGATGATAAGTTTTGTCATGTGGCTTATTAGGCTAATTGCCTGATGGAGCTCAAATTCATTTGCATCTGGCTTCTTAAACAATGCTATCAAAATAGGTCTACTTAGGTCTTTCGGTTTTTCAATATATCGCCACTGTTTTAGATTTCATGTTGATTTTATTATGCCAATAATCATTAAAGTTTGCATCTCTATTATAGTTCCATCTGCTCCGGCTGCTGTTTTTTGTCAAATTTGACAAGTACTGATTTTGTATTGATTTTAATATTTCAATATTTCTGTGTATTGACAGTTGTTTGCTTTCATCATTAAAAGAATTCTCTGATGTATTGCTTCCATCACTGAAATATTTTTTTCTTTTTTTATTATCAGTGTTCCATTCTTTGATTTTATTCATCCTGTTGATGAGCATGTCTTTACTCCTATTTTTTTTTTTAATCATATCACCCCAAGCAAGGCGATAACGCCACTGATGCGCAGGGGGCTACGTAAGAGTAAGATTGGAAAAGAGAAAACCGGAAACCACATCCTAAACAGGGAACAAGGGATGAACCTCTTCACCTGTTCAATAGACGTGTGTGGAGTGTGAAGTTCCATGAGTTCCATTATGTTTTTATTCAGATCTGCTTTATCTTTGACACTTTATTTCTGCACATATTTTATTGAGTGACTCCTTTTTTGCTTGCCTGCATTTATTCCTAATTTCTTTGTGCAAGGTCTTATATTCAGTGCTATACATTGACATTTACTTTTCTTTTTCTTCTGTTTATAATTTGAATCTATTCTGTTTCATTTTTTCTTTTTCTAGTTTTCTTTGCGTTGATCTCATTTGCTTCTATTAAGTGTCCCACTTCGAATTCCCCATTTTCAATTTGCCATCTTAAATTCAGGTCATTCAGAAGTCAGTCATATTGCAGTTTGGGTGCTACTTTGGCCCTCTTCAGTTTCTGTAGTTTCATTCTTATTTTGCACATCACTGAAAAGTTGTTTGCACCCACAGATGGCAGGTGGGTATATTCTATCATGTAAAACTGCATTATCGAATCTCTTATTTATACTTATATAGTCAATTTTGTTTTTTATTTCTTCTCCTAGGCTTCTTCATGTTGTTGAAACCATGCGTCGTTAGTTTCATTTTTCTCTGAGTTCATTCTGAGTCCCTAGTCTGAAATTGCTTTTTCAGTATCTACCTCTTTTCCAACCTTAGCATTCAAGTGTTCCAACAGTTCACAATACTTATCAAAAGTTGATTCATACTTTCAGGATTTTTCACTTCTTATTCTCATTGGGTAATTGATATATATGATTGCTTTTGATAATATATGTATGTGGGCATCAAAATAAATATATGCTCAAATACACTTACCCAGATTAATTTTTTATGTAAATCAACAGTGATTTTTTTTTTCTGGAAAAAGTCCAGTAATATCCTATTATTCTTAATATAAAAAAAATAATATTCATAGTTCTAAAATATTTTTTCTTTTACATACAAGCATATATATATATATATATATATATATATATATATATATCTTGTTTCTTTTAAATGCCAAATATATTTTTGAAAATAAAAAGAAATAATCTTATTATAATATATAACTGTGCCAAATTTAAATTACGTAATGACTCGTTTATATTCAGAACCTGAAGATTGTATTGTGTATTAAACTCTTCAGAGGAATAATATGAATATTTATTTATATATATAAAATCCATCACTCAATAAGTCCCGGGTCTGACATATACATGGCACCACTAATAAAAAATCCATATGATTTTTATGAAGTACTAACCTTCAAATGGCACGTGACAAAATTTGGGCCCAATCACTTATTAGTTTACAAATTACAGTTATTTAAATGAAGCTACTGTTGCAAACTTTAAAAACAATATAAAAATTTGAATTTTGCGTATTGGTAATGTTTTATTCTCTGATGGGAAAAAGTACTGTTCAAGCAAAGCAATGGCTTGATAAGTGTTATTCAGACTCTGCTCCATTGAAAACAATGGTTAAGAAAGGGTTTGCTGATTTTAACATGGTCATACAAACACAAATGATGTTGAATGCTCAGATCACCCAAAACCGGCAGTTGTTTTAGAAAACACCAAAAAATCAACAAACCCATTTTGGCCAATTGTAAATAAAATTGCATGAGATAGCAGACGAGTTGAACATATCAAAAGACAGTTACATTAATGTCATATAGTTTACAGACAGTTGATTTCCTGCATGAAATATTTAGCGAAAAAAAAACTTTATTTTTTTAAAATTTTATTTTCTGCAGTATGAAATATTATATCTGAAAAAAAAAACTTAAATAATTAAATTAATCATTGGCACTTTTTTTTTACATATTTTGTTTTTGTTTGAAAAAATACTTTTTTTTAAAATATTTCTTTTGTTTCAAAATGACAGGGGAAAATATTCACATTTTTTGTTGAGCAAATGAATTTTTAAAATGTTGGAATAAAAATTAAATATAAAGGCTCTTTTTTTTTTAAATAAAAATATTTTAGTCATGTTTGACACAGGTGATTTGATTTCTGTGATGTAATTCAGCAACCATTTTAGATCTTAGATGTTTTACAGAGCAAATGTAAACAATCAGCTCCATTATTTAAAAAGTGTGAAAGGGAAAATTGCTGAACTTAAACTCTAAAAGTATGTGTTGACTTGGCTTCCCTGTAGGTATCTGTCCCTAGAAAGTTTGAATAGTGTAGCTTAAAAAATGTAGGTGTGCATAGGGAGCAGTCATACACAGACTCACAGATTGCCTTTTATATATATAGATAAAAGCCCATCTCTGGTCTTTAATTGTAAGGCGCCGCCCCTATTTGACTACATAATGGACTGTTCCCATTGCTATATATAGCAATGGTGGATTCTCTACATGGAGAGTCGTACAGAGTCGTGCAGGATCGTACGGAGTCGTAGAGAGTCATTTGAGAGTTAGTCCCACTTCCGGTGGTGTACCGGAAGTAATCATGTATACACATGTCTTACAACGAATTGGACTCTTGTATCTTTTCTATTGTAAATATTACTAATCACTTCTGTATCTACTAACCATCTTTCCGCGGAATACAACTTATATTCTGATTCTATTGTTGAGTTATTCATTTATACTTGGCGACATAACAGTGGCGACGAAGATGCTTTAAATTACTTCGAATTTATGCGGAGGTGAAAACCAAAATTCGTCACACAACATAATAGTGGCAACAAAGTTACTTCGAATTGCTTCAGAAGTGGAAACAAAATTCATCCCAAACTTAACAGTGGTGACAAAGAGATCTCAAAGAAGAAGAAACCAAAACGCGTCCCACAACACAATAGTGGACGAAGAATTTCAAATTTACACAAAGATTTCAATTGGACGTAGAAAAAAGTTTCACAGGTCATACGCGAAAGTACTTCTGAAAAATATACGTACTACACCATTAACTGCGTTGACGAGAATTATTACATGGCAAAGAAAGCGTAAGTTATATCTTTCTATTTTTGTCTGTGGTGAAATTTTTTTCTGATTGAGGAGGTTGAAATTTCGGTCTTTTCCCCTCGGTATAAAGAAATTGTAATAATGGAACAATTTCAAGCGTCCATGATAGAACTGTTGAAATGTCAAATGCAACAGCAATTACAGATACAAGAAAGAATGGAGGAAAAATTCCAAAAACAGCAATTGGAACTACAGGAGAAGATGATGCAGTTACGTTTAGAAAGTGACATAAAACAACAAAAATGGCAAGAAGAATTACGTCTAGAAAGTGACAAAAAACAACAAAAATGGCAAGAAGAACTTGTAGGGTTAATTCTAGAGAAGAATAAAAACTCAGATGAGAGTACGTTCTCCCAGAACACCATCTGGTCGACTATCGAAACTTTCAATTATAATCCAGACGAAGACAAAACTTTTGAAAGGTATTACCATAGATACCAGGACTTTTTTGAAATCGACTGTAAGTCATGGTCTTCAGAGAAAAAAATCAGGTTACTCCTCAGGAAATTAGGCACGCATGAACATAACAAATTCACGGACTTCATCCCTCCGAAAAAAAACAATGGATCTAGAATTCAATGAGGCTGTAAAACTATTAAAAGAATTATTTAGCCCTAGGTTATCCTTGTTCCATAAAAGGTGGAGATGCCTAAATCTGCAAAAGAACGAGGCTGAAGATTGGAAAAATTGCGACGACTTCAGACTTGCAGAACTAACTGCAAACAACTTTAAATGTTTAATTTTCGTCCAGGGTCTGGTGTCAGGTAAAGATAGCGAGATGAGGAGAAAAATTTTGACAAAGTTGGAGAACGAACAAAACATATCTCTGCAAAATCTGGCGGATTATTGCCAGAAATGTATAAGTATTAAAGAAGACGCAAAAATAATACAAGAATCCGCTGTAGCCAATGTAAAAAAGATAAATCGCAAGTCACACTTTCGGTCACCGTCTCCAAGTCGAAGATATTGGAAGGAAAAATCGTCCCACGACATTAACAGTGGCTCACATTTTCGGTCTCCGTCCCTAAGACAAAGAAATTATTCGCCTTTAAAAAAAATTTTTTTGAAAAGAGACCCCCCCCCCAAAAGCCTGCTATGCTTGTGGAGAATGGCACTGGTGCAGTGACTGTCTGTTCAAATTTTTAAAATGCAGACACTGTAATAAGCTAGGTCACAAAATGTCTAAGTGTAGATTTAGACGTAAATCGCAGGTAAAATTAACCAGATCATATGAGGAAAACCACGCCGTTAGAAAATATTTAGAAGTGAAAATATTTTAAAAAACGGTGAGAATGCAATTAGATAGTGGATTGGATATCAGTATCATAAATCTGAAAACCTGGTACAAGTTAAATAAACCAAGGTTGATGAAGACTAGTAAAGTGGCTAAAACGGTGACTGGAAAGAGGATCAAATTTGAAGGTGAGTTAATTCTCAACGTAAATTTTCACAACCAAACAAAAAGACTGAAAACGTTCATTATGAAAGGAACGAATAATCTGTTTGGCACTGACTGGATGATTGAATTTAATTTGTGGGATCTTCCCATAAATTCTTATTGTAAAAATATAAGAGAAGACTCGTCTGACGTGACAACAATACTAAAGAAGGAGATAAAAAAAGAATTCCCAGAAGTATTCTCTGAAGGTTTGGGCAGATGTACCAAAACGTCGGCGAAAATCAAATTAAAAGAAAACATGACTCCAGTGTTCAAAAAGAAGAGAAATGCGCCTTATGCAGCCATTGATAAAATTGACGCTGAGCTTGAAAGACTAGAAAAAATAGGCGTACTAACAAAAGTCGACTACAGCAATTGGGCCGCACCGGCTATTTACGTAAAAAAGAAGACGGGAGAGATTAGAATATGCGCTGATTTTTCGACCAGACTAAACAATGCCATTGAGGATTATCACTACCCTCTACCAAGCCTGGAGGAGGTATTTTCTAAGCTGAATGGTGGAAAGGTTTTTTCAAAAATAGACCTTAGCGACGCATATCTCCAAATTCCAGTGGGAATGAAAGTTCAAAGCTATTGTGCATAAATACGCACAAGGGGCTTTACAAATACAAATGTTTGGTGTTCAGAATAAAAACAGCACCGGCGGTGTCCCAGCAGACAATGGACACTATGCTGGCAGGATTAGATTTCGCGATCGCATATCTTGATGACATCCTAATAAAAAGTGAAACTGTCGAAGAACATAAGGGTCACCTACAGGAAGTTTTCAAAAGAATACGGAATTATGGCTTGAAGATAAAGGAAAGCAAATGTGATTTGTTACTGGAAGAAATTAAATATCTGGGTCATATTATCAACAGAGATGGGAAAAAGCCAGACCCAAATCGCTCCCATGCGATTCAAAATATGCCAGATCCAAAAAACGTAAAGACATTGCAAAGTTTTCTAGGTTTGGTGAGCTACTATCAGGAGTTCATTCCAAATCTGCACAAGTTGCGTGCGCCTTTAAATGAGCTATTAAAAAAAAGATAAAGTATGGTGCTGGTCTGAGGATTGCAAGAAGGCATTTAAGGAGATAAAAGATAGACTTACATCAGATTTATTTTTAGCTCACTACGATCCCAAATTAGACATTGTAATCGCTTGCGATGCTAGCACATATGGGATTGGTGCATGTATATTACACAAGTGGAAGAATGGACAAATAAAGCCGATTGCACATGCAAGCAGAACACTGCTCCCGGCTGAGCAAATCTACTCACAAATCAAAAAGGAGGCACTGGCAATAGTGTTTGCAGTAACAAAGTTTCACAGATATATTCATGGAAGGAAATTCACATTGCAGACGGATCATAAACCGTTGTTGACCATCTACGGATCAAAAAAGGGACTCCCCACATATACTGCAAATAGACTACTGAGATGGAGTACTTTGCTTCTAAATTACAATTTTGACTTACAACACTTAGCATCAACAAAAATTGGACACGTGGATGGGTTGTCGAGACTCATTCCAAAGTCAAATGAACCTTTAGAGGACACCGTTATAGCAGCATTAAAATCTAAAGTGGAAGTGAAGAATACTCTCACTGGAACCATCAGAGATTTACCGGTATCATTAGCAGATATAAAAAAGGAAGCGTCAAAAGACGATTACATCAAAGATGTAAAAAATAAATTACTGGAAAAAGACCAACGAATGGCAGAAACTTTTTCTACGTGCAACAACGTATTACTCTACAGCGAAAGAGTTGTAATTCCTAAAGTGTTACAGAGGAAAACACTGAAAGATTTTCATACGGGTCATCCCGGTGTGAATCGAATGAAAAGTTTAATGCGGTCATATGTGTTCTGGCCAGGCATGGATACGGACATTGCGGCCATGGTGGGAAAATGTGAGGGTTGTGCGTTGACAGCGAAATCTCCACAAGTACTACAAAAGCCTGAGCTGAAAACGGATAGACCATGGTCGAGACTGCACATAGACTTTGCCGGGCCAATGGGTAAAACGTATTACTTAATTGTCGTAGATAGCTACACAAAGTGGCCAGAAGTTTTTCAAATGAAACAACCGACAGCAAAAAATACTATAAACAGACTCCATGAGCTTTTCGCAAGATTTGGAGTAGTAGACACAATTGTCAGTGACAACAGGTCACAATTTACTTCAAAAGAGTTTAAGGAATTCTGCAATACATTTCAAGTGGAACACATAACCACTCCACCCTATCACCCACGTAGCAATGGTCTAGCTGAAAGATTCGTGGACACGCTAAAGAGAGCATTAAGGAAGGCTACGGGGACGCCCACAAAAACGGCTCTACAGTTATTCCTACAGGTATACAGAATTACGCCGAACAAGGCCGCACCATCAGCGCTGTCGCCAGCTGAATTAATGTTCGCAAAAAAAATTACGTTCGGTTTTTGATAAGCTAATTCCATCAAAGAAAGCTGATACACCTAATGTAAGCACACCCAAAAGAAAATTTGTGGTGAATGAAAAAGTGTTTTTCATGAATTATAAAAACAATACTACATCCTGGATGAAAGGCAAAATTAAAAGACGTATAGGGAACATGCTCTATGTGGTGCAAGGACCGAAATGTGAACATAGAAGACATGTTAACCAATTAAGGAAAAGATTTTCAGAAGAGACAACTGTTGCATCTGAAGAGATGGATGAAAATGTGGAGGATCTTTTTGATACATTTGAATTAAAAATGCCTCAGGTACAAGAAGGTAGTACCAGGAAATCCACCCACAAAAGGAAAATAACACACCAGTTGTCGGTAAACCCGAAAAAGAAAAAATACGATTGAAGCAAAAATCTTAGGAGGGGTGTGTTAGGGCACTGCCCCTATTTGACTACATAAAGGACTGTTCCCATTGCTATATATAGCAATGGTGGATTCTCTACATGGAGAGTCGTACGGAGTCGTAGAGAGTCATGCAGGGTTGTACAGAGTCGTAGAGAGTCATTTGAGAGTCAGTGCGAGAGTTAGTCACACTTCCAGTGGCATACCGCAAGTAATCACGTATACACACGTCTTACGATGGATTGGACTCTTGTATCTTTTCTATTGTAAATATTACTAATCACTTCTGTATCTACTAACCGTCTTTCCGCAGAATACAACTTATATTCTGATTCTGTTGTTGAGTTATTCATTTATACTTGGCGACATAACATTAATATAATTTCAAAGCTTGCCTTCTATAATGCACGCAAAGGTCTTGGAATTCCAGTCATCATCCTTAAGTAATGTGCCTCTGAGCTGGCTCCAGCCCACTTCAAACTCTATAAATATAGTTTCACTTTTTCCTGCTTGTTGGAAGTCCTCCTCTGTAGATCCTGTTTTTTAAGAAATCTGGACAGTCCTCTGACCCATCTAATTATTGTTCTATTAACCTTTTACCTCTTTTTGGCAAGGTATTTGAGGCTATTCTCAATGCTGAAATAGCTGGACATCTCACAACCTTCTCTCTCACAAACAATATGGCTTCTGCTTCACCAGGTCTACTGATGATGTGTTAATGACCACTACTGAATATATATAACAGGCTCTTGATAAGAATGGTGAAGCTCAAGATGTTACTGTTGATATCTCGAAAGCATTTGACAGGATTTGTTCTTATATGCAATTTCCAGAGCTATGGTATTTCTGGATGATTTTTTGATTTCATCCAGTCATTCCTATCAATTTGCAAAATGAAGGTTGTTTTGAACAGCTTCCAGATCCTTTCTTATGAACACAAGCATCCTGCAAGGCTCTATCCTAGGTCCTACATGTTTTCTGACCTTCATCAATGATTTTCCTGATTTAGTTCCCAAATAGGGATCTAAACAGATGACACTACCATTTACTCCCATCTCAATAAGAAATCTGCTAATGCTAACAAAGTAAACCTTGCTGCTGACCTTTAAAAGGACTTCTTCTAGAGATCAATGCGTTACTCCTCCTTGGTGTCACTCTCACTCAAATTGTTGTATACTCTTCGACAAAAATAAATTTGAATCACAACTGATGAGAATAAACTGCTGTTTCTTTGACAATAATAAATTACAACCAATTCAACAGGAGAACAAAAGCAAAATTGGAGTATCTTCTTCACTGATAAAAGATGAAACAAACTGGACTCAAAGTGACTTGTTTTTCTCACTGGAAAAATGACACATCAGCACTTATAAATAAAAATATACAATATTTCTATTCGTTTTTCGGTGACTTGGCATAGAGTGGAATAGGTGAGTTTGATTAGATCTTTAATGCATACACATTGCAGACAGCAGCTAGACAGCTGCTCGCCTCCCTGATCTTATGTGCTACCTGCACACTGTTGACTGAATTCACTTAAATAGGCAACCTTATTGACACCTGCTACTTCCACTGCACTTTTTTACCCTGATTGTCAAAACAAAATTCTAGGTTTGCCAGCTGCATTTTACACTCAGTGACATTTTAAAAATACACTTCTAGAGTAAATTCTACACCAAACAAAAGAACATATAACAAAATGATTTTAAATACAATGGCTATATTGAATCCATAGCGACATCTAGTGATAGGGAGATTAAATCACTGTGTTGGGCCAAGAAGTTTTCCTTGCCAGAATCCATTTTGAATATTTACAAATGTATCACTTGTTCTCAAATTGAATATTGTTGTCATATCTGGTCAGGTGCTCCTGCTGTACATTCTGAGGTTCTCAAAAAAATTTAAAGGAGGATCTACAATATAATCAATCTTGACTTGGCAGTCACTTTCTCACTGATGTGAGGTGGCTTCCTTCCATTTTTTCTACAAGTATTTTCATGGCATCTGCTCTGACATGCTTTTTTTCTGACACATGTATTCAAATGTGCTACAAGATTGACACCTAGGTCCCACCTTTTCCAATCAAAATAGTTAAATGTAAATATCTCTTCTACTCTAACAGGTTCTTTTCTCACACTTCTTGTTCCATTTGCTTGCTTCCCTAATTGCTACAATCTCTAAAAGCTTAAATGTAATGTAAATTACTATTTTGTATCTACTTGATTTCAATCCATCTCCTATTTTTCTTTGACAACTCATGTACCTTGTTTTTTTCTCACTGTGACCCCATGCAGCCCAGTGGCGGTCTTGCTTTGCTTGGAATTAAATGATTATAAAAGAAAAATTGTTTTCAATGAAATCTTCCTGTCTCTCAATACTCTGCTTAACTTTTCAAAGACATCATTGGCCATTCCAATGTGTTTTTGGATCGCAGTGTCATGGTTTCCATCCTTTGGTACAACACTTCCCAGAAATTAAAATTTTTGCTCCTGTTAGATTTTAGTATCCTCAACCTGTAGTTGGAAATTTCAGCTCCTCTTTTTGCTGATGACCATGCATTCGGTTTTCTTATGGTTTATGTTTAGTCCTTTTTTTTTTTTTTTTTTTTTTTTTTTTTTGCTTTTCTTTGATACCTTCTCTAAGGTGTCCTGTTTTTACCTTTTCGTGTTTGCTATCAGCACTGTGTCATCTACATATCTTTTATTGTTGAGATTATGGCCACTAATGATGAATCCTGACAGGACTTCCAGTTATCTCATAATTGTTTTGCTGTATAGATTGAATAGAAGACACATCTTTGTTTTATATCACTTTCTATTTTTGTACATCTGCTGAACATTTCCTGTCTGTATGCAAGCCACTTGCTGCCAATATATGTTCTTGATTTTATTAAGATATGTTCAATAATTTTTTAAGTATTGGTGGTTTTAATTATGTGATGCATTGTGGCGCAGAGGATATTGGCACAGAATGAGAAATCAGAGAGCCAAGTTTTATTTCCAATTGAAATTGTTGTGTTATATGCAAAAACCTTTAAGAAACGTATTAATTCATCACTTCTCCCTCCAGCTATGGGTTTAACAAGGCAGATTGGGTTCTATAGCTTTGGTTAGCAACCAGTCTACCACAGAATGTAATAGCAACCTACTTTGAGAAAATCATCTGCACAGTCAGTCATGTCTCTTTCAGGACATGATCGCCCAAGTGTGTATCACATATGGCACTTAACTGGCTGACTGATTTTATTTTAGATATTACCAATTATTTCAAATAAAATATTATTTTCTCCCTGACTTTTTTCCCCATCCCATAAGCTGAAATTTATGACATTTACTTCCCCTAATAAATCAAACCTTATGACTTATTTTTTAGTCATTAATTTATAAGATTGTATCATAAGTAATGTCTGTTTTGGTGAACCAGCTGCAGTATTTTGATAAACAAAGTTCATAACTACTGATGTTATTCATAACTCAACCTTATATATATATATATATATATATATATACATACACACACATATTTTTATTATCCTACATTTAAAGAAGAACTTTTCATACATATGCAATGTTTTTGATAACAGTTTCATGAATAGGCAATGTTTTGGGGATAACATTTTTATGCATCTGCAATGTTTTTTGATAACAGTAAAATTAAATATATTAAGGCTTTAGCTAAAAGTAAACAAAATGTAAGTTTAGAATACTCTGATAAAAGCAAAGATGGCAAACATATACTGAAATCATCCAAACATAACATCACATGGTTTAACCCACCTTTTAGCCATTACGTCAAAACTAACATTGGAAAAATTTTCCTAAATTTAATTCACAATCATTTCAAACATTCTCCTACACCAAAAAAGATTTTCCACAAAAAACAATGTTGAAGTTATGTATAGTTGCATCAAGAACTTTGATAAATATATCTCACTACATAATTAGATATTAACTAAAATATGTCTACAAATAACCTACAAAACAATAGTAACACTACAAAAAGTAATTGTAACTGCCAAAAAAGCTTGACCTGCCCACTTAATGGTCAATGTATGACTGAATGTATATTTTGCAAAGCTAGTATACATTCTGATAACAATACTTTGTTCTATTTTGAATTGGTTGACAACAAATGGAAATTGAGATTTAATAATCATGAATTGACTTTTAATATTATTAAATACAAAAATAGTACTGCTCTCTGTAAATTTTTTTTGTTTTTTTGCAACATAACAAAGACACAACTATTGCCTGGGAAATCATTACAAAACCAAATATAATGGAAGAGAAAATAGATGCAACTTCTGCCTTTTAGAAAAACATTTCATTATTAAAAACACCATAATAGATTTAATTTATTAAATAAAAGAAGTGAACTGATAACCACATGCAGGCATCTAAAATAATTTCTGCTTAAATACTTAGATCCTAACTAAACCATATATCCCCTACTTTTCTTTTACTTATTTATTTATTCTTTTTATTTTTTCATGTATTTATTCTTTTGTAATTTTTATCCTCTTCTTTTTACTCATCAGTTTATTGATTATCGGTTTTCACTATTTTCTTCTTCACCATGTGTGTGTGTGTGTTTGTGTGTATGTATATATGTGTATTTATAATATTTTTTCTCTTATAATTATTTTTTTATTGACATCTTTGTCAAAAATATAAACTAATACAAATGGCCTCCCCTTAACCTAAAATAACAAATTGGTCCCCTTAGAAACATTATAACTGTTATGAGGTCATGCAAGGGCCAAAATTGGTACCTAGACCCTAGGACGGGAGTGAATTTTGATTGGATTTATTTTAATTTTATTTTAATTTTATTTGTATTTCTATTTTAATTTATTTTATTTATTTTATTTTATTTATTTTATTTGATTTTATTTGATTTTATCTGATTTTATTTGATTTTATTTTATTTGATTTTATTTGATTTTATTTGATTTAATTTATATTACTTAAATTATGTGGGTGAATTTATTTTATTTTATTTTATTTTATTTAGTTTTATTTTGTTTTATTTTATTGATTTAAATTTGGATTCTTCATTATCTAAATTTTAATTCTATTAATGTTATTCATTAATATGGTATTATAATTGTCGATTATAAATTACTTTAAAATTTAGAAAGTTATATCTAAAGGAAAAAACTTTCCAAAAAAATTTAATTGAATTAATCTTAAATTTAATTAAGTTAATTTAATTTAATTTAATTTTATAGAAATATATTTTTTAGAGAAATATATTTTATGTAATATTTCGTAAATTAAATTTAGAGTTACCTTATAAATTATCTTCTAATAATATTTTAATATATTAACATTAGCTTATATTTTATAAATTTATATTATATAAAATTTAATTTACTTTCTAGCCTATATTCTTAATACACGTATTTCTCTTAAATTTTGATGATTCACTTGTAGGGTTATAAATTTTATTTAAATTTAAATTAGGATCTATTAGATGGCAAGGATTGACTTATTAATATCAATTTAGCAAAAATTGGATGGACTAGGATTGACGCCCAGATAGTATAAATTGCAAAACTAATAAAATTACCTTTAGATGTGAAGTAAGATAAGATAAGATAGCTGGAACTACTCAATTCAGCCATTGGAGTTACAATAAGGGAAACCGAGACAATATCTAAACTGGGAAAGAACACAAAATTTTAGCCTACTACTATCATGGAGAGGTAATGGTGATAAAAAAGAAGTAAGAAAGGAAAGATCATAGAAAGGCTCTAACATGAGTGTCACCAGAATTAGGTTATTGCCATAAGTGGAAAACGGGGACTGATGCTGTTATTAGTATTATTATTATGAAGATTGTTATTAATATTATTATGAAAATTAATATTAATATTAATAATAATATTATTATGAAGATTAATATTAATATTATTATGAAGATTATTATCATTAGTAGGAAAAATAATATTATTATTATTATGATTATTATCATTAGTGGCAAAGAGGCATCCTTGTAATATGGGGGACGAATTACTAGCGAGATTAGTAGGTGAAATATCACTAGGATGGGTACTGAATTTAAACAATATCGTCAAACAAGTTTAACTGCGAACTAACACAAATGGGACAACCTGAGAATTTAGTAGGATCTAACGTAAGGGAGGATAAAACCTAAGTTAATTGATCCGGTTTACTTGAACCAGATGGATTTAGTGCATACAAAGAAGGGGAAGCCTCAATAACATAACATAGTTGGATACTGAAACAGTAATAAGAAACGGATAGCACAGATAACTGACGGAACCAACGAAGCTGATTGAAACAACGAACTGAGGAATGACCCTCTATCTAATCAATAGGAATGGATATACGGAAACCAAATAAGAAAAATTAAATAAAGAAAGATTGAGAATATGTAGGTTTAGAAGGAGAGGTTGAAACTACCTAAATGGGCGAAGGAAAGAAAATCGAAAGTGGAAGGGAGTGGATAGAAGTAGACACCAAGTCTGAAAAATGGTCTCTAGTGAAGACAGATAAAAGGAGGTGCGAAAATTAGCATACTAGTGGGATAAGATGGGAAGAACGGGGGGAGTAAATAAATATTAATAAAACAGGAAAGTTAGCAGGAGTGGTAGTAGGAAATAAGACAGGACTGCTGGTAACCAACGACACCTATCGGAATGGAAGTTCAAGGAATTTAGATATAACATGGATATAATATAGTCTTGCAACAAATAGAATGGAATTATCTTATCAACAATTGAGTAAAGAAAAGAAATAATAGCCTTAACTTAATCTAATTTAACTTATCACAGAGCTAGGAAAATAAAAATAAAAATAAAATTTTGGCTTAGAAATTTGAATTATGAATTGATGTATAAATTTGCTGGTGACATTAGTCACGTGTTGTTTTGTTTGTATTAAACTTCTCCTCCCACTATATCCCGACAAATGGAAACGGAAATACTTATTATAGTGGGCTATCCTATGTTGCCTCCCCCTCCGCCTGGCCTTGACTGAACTTTCATTCCGTAGTAATACGACATGAAACAAGTCGAATAGGGCCTTCCGTCTGATGAAGTCGGTGATTGTTGGCAACAACAATTATTGACTGAAATAAATTTATTACGGAAATATGACCGGTGTTTAAAGTTTTTCTTAAAAGAAAACAGTATATATATATATATATATGTGTGTGTGTGTGTGTGTGTGTTTTTTCTCTGTTTTTCTTCTTTTTTTTTTTAACTTCCATGATTTTAGTTTCCTATTTGTTTCTGGGGGTTTTGCTATAAACCTAATTAAATTATACATTCAATAAATAAAAAAATAGAATCCCAGATTTATAATTTATAATGCTAGTCCCTAAAAGAAAGATTCAAGTTGAAAAACAGTCAGTTTATATTAGGTTGTTACAAAAATAATGGCTGCTCAAAGTGTTGTATTTTGAAAAGACATTTTAACATAGTATTCACAGGATATGTTAGACAAATTTTGGTTTACATTATAATTAATGTGTGCTCTTTAATAATTTTCAACCTATTTTCAGACAAATATTTTTGAAGCACAGAAGCCCTTAATTAAGAACATGACAAAACATGACCTTCATTTGCTTTTCTTGCATGAGTTCAAACTTGGGCCCAGTGTCTTTTAAACATTTGCACATATCAACAGAGCATGGGAAAATGGATCAACAAGTGATTCCACAGCATGAAGGTGGTTTCAGAAATTCCGTACTGGTGATGAGTCTTGAAGATGAGAAAGGTATAGGATGGTCATGAAGTATATTTAGTGGAACGAGGGAGGTACTTCTGGTTCCAGGAATCACATCTCAATATTTTCAGTTGCAATCAAAGCATTGATGCAGAGTTTTACTGTAATCAACTTGCTGAAATGCATGCATGCTTGCATGCCTGCAAAAACGAGACCTACACTGGGGAATCAATGTGGTCTAATTTTGCTCCATGATAATATGCAACCACATGTTGCAAAACCTCACCGACTTTGGATATGAAAATTTACCACATCCTCCATATTCTCCTGATCTTTGACCCACTGATTATCATTTTTTTTAAGCGCTTAAGCACATTTTTAAATGGTAAAACTTTTAGGTCTAAACCAGAGATGGAATCCGTTTTCAAAGATTTTGTTGCATCACAGTCAATACCTTTTAATCAATGAGGAATAAATAATCTCATTGATTAATGACAGAAGTACATAGAGGCTCAAGGCTTGTATTTTGACTAATTTCAAAATTTCTACAGTCAATTTTTCAAAATTAAAATTATGTTTCTGATATCGGTCATTGTTTTTGTAACAACCTCATAATATGCCCATGATGATTTTTTAATCATGAAACTTTAAGTCATATCTTATACATAGAATGATATCTATACTTATTAATATATCCTTTATTGCTCTGTTACATTTCATTAAGCACTGTCCTTTCTTTCTTGATTCCTCAACTTTCATCCATACTGATCTATGTCAGTATTTAAAGCAAACTTCCAAAGAATCTCCAAAAGTTTTTAATTTATACAACTTTGGTAAAAGACCAATGAAGATTATTTATTTAGGATTTTTTCATTTATTTTGACTATATTTCAGATTGATTTTTGGGACTTTATGGTCCATATTTAAATATGAATTGTCCAATGTCTGATTACATTTGATTTTTATAAGACTTACCAACACGTTTTTATTTTTTGTGGTTTATCAGTTTCATTGTTAGTCAAAGATCTAATCTCCACCTGTCATATCTAACTCTTTGATAATGGTTTTATGGAAGCCAAAAGTTTGTATGTGTGTTTATATATATATATATATATATATATATATATATATTTACAGTTATACAAATTGACTACTGGTGAAAATAAAAGTGCTAGTTATAAAATAGCAAAATTTCTTTCTCACCATTAGCACAACAGTTAAAGAGTTTTGATACCAGTGTTAAACAAAATTTATAATTATTATAAGCATATATATATATATATATATATGTATATATATATATAGATATACACACACGCGCACACACTTGCTTGTTTTATTGTTTTTCTTTTGTGATATATCAATTTCATTGTTAGTCAAAAATCTTTTTACCACCTGTCATATCAAACTCTCTTGACCCTCACAAAGCGAGTGGTGGGGACGGAATCCCAATCATAATTCTGAAGAAATGTGCCCCTGCTCTTTCCTCTGTCCTTTCTAAGCTCTACAACTTCTGCCTATCTTCTTCCTACTTTCCTGCCTGTTGGAAGTTTTCTTCCTATATTTAAGAACACTGGAGAACCCTCGGACCCCGCAAATTACTGCCTTGGCAAACTGTTCGAAGTCATTATCAGCGTCAAGGTTGTTCGGCATCTCACAGTCCACAGGCTCCTCTTGGACAAGCAGTATGGCTTCCACTTCACCAGGTCTACTGCTGATATGCTGATGACCATCACCGAGTATATATACCAGGCTCTCGACAAGAATGGTGAAGCCCGAACCGTTGCCTTGGATATCTCTAAAGAGTCTGGCATGCTGGCCATCTATGGAAACTGTGACTGGTGTAACTGGACTTTTGTTGGACCTAATCCAGTCATTCTTCTCTAACCGCGCATTGAAGGTGGTATTAAACGAACATGCCTCCCAAAACTACCCTACAAACGCGGGTGTCCCTCAAGGCTCTATCCTAGGTCCTATGCTCTTTCTGATCTACATCAATGATCTCCCGGATGCCATAACATCCCAAGTAGGCATGTACACTGATGACACCACAGTTTACTCTCGCCTTGATCAAAAATCTGGTGTGGGCGACAAGGTGAACCTCGCTGCCGAGCTTGAAAAGGACTTCCAATCTGCAGTGGACTGGGGTAAGAAATGGCTCATAAATTTCAATTTTTCCAAAATGAAGCTGTTATTAATTAACCACCATAGACAACCGCACCTACCTCCCATTAGCATGGAAGAGGCTTGCCTTCCAGAGAGTAAAACACTATGCCTGCTTGGCATGACACTCTCAGTGGACCTCAAGTGGAATGACTACGTCGAATCCATTGCTAAATCCGCTGCTATGAAAGTCGGCTCTCTGTGTAGGACCCAGAAGTTCGTTCTGTCTGAATCTATTCTGCACATATATAAATCTACCATCCGCCCATGTATTGAATTACTGCTGCCACATGTGGTCGGGTGCCCCTGCTATTCTCCTCGGGGTTCTTGACAAAATACAATGGAGAATCTGTAATGTGATTGATACCGACTTGGCTGACCACCTGCAGTCACTCTCTCACCGGTGTGATGTGGCTTCCCTGTGCCTCTTCTATAAATACTTTCACGGCTTCTGCTCCAATGAACTTAGATCACTGGTGGCCCCTAGGTACGAATTTGCATGAGATACTAGATTAGCAACTAGGTCCCACCCTTTTACAGTGAAACTGATGAAATGTAACCGCAATTTCTACTCCAACTGCTTCTTTTCTTGCACTTCCCGCTTGTGGAATTCCCTTCTGCATACTTGCTTCCCCGACGGCTACAACCTCCAGTAGTTTAAATGTAAGGTCAATAGACACCTCCTAACATACTAACTCACACCCATTTTCTCAAACACTCTTTTTATGTACCTCCTTACTTGTCTATCACCCTCCTTCTGACATTTCCTATATCCAATCACTCTATGTAACCCCCTGCACTATAGTGGAATGCCTTGCTTGGGGTGAAATGATTTTTAAAAAAATTGTTTTATGAAAACCAAGTTTGCATGTGAGTATATATATATATAATGCATATTGAATACTGGTAAGAATAAAAGTACTAGTTGCAAAATAGCAAAATTTCTTTCTCACCAGTACCACAATTGTTAGAGAGTTTGATACCAGTGTTACACAAAATTTATGTTTATTATTAGTGTGTGTGTGTATATATATATATATATATATATATATATATTTATGTTTATTATGAGTGTGTGTGTGTGTGTATGTATATATATATATATATTTATGTTCATTATTAGTGTGTGTGTGTATATATATATATATATATATATACATACATACATATATATATATATATATATATATATATATGCTTGCTTCCCTGATAGCTACAATCTCCAAGAGTTTAAGTGCAACATCAATTACCATCTTTTATCCCCTTAATTCCCACCGTTTTCTTATCCTTTCCCAACCCCTGCTGTGTTCTATTCCTCTTTCTTTTTGCACTTCTCATTTGTAACGAGCTGACCACCTGTGGAATTAATGCCTTGTTTGGAGTGAATCGATTTAAAAAAAAAATGTATACACACACAGAAATGCAAATTAAATGCTGGTGATAATAAAAGCGCTAGTCAGCTAAGTGACAAGATTTTTCGACATTAATTCTCCTTCCTCTATGTCTCTCTCTCTCTCTATATATATATATATATAAAGAGAGAGACAGAGACAGAGAGAGAGGACTCTCCCTTTGTTTTTCAACATATGAAGTGTCTAGCAGCTCAATTGTTAGTATGATTAGTGGGAGGAACACGTGTCCAGGACTGACCACATTTTTCGGGAAGGGTCAAATACTGAGAATTCAGTTACAGTGAATCCATATGCTCTCTATATGACTTATCAAGTTTTGAATTCAGAGTTGTTCTTATCCTAGACCATTTTTCACCCAAGACTATATGATTGAGTCTGTCTTGATATTTTACCCATAGCTGTGAGGAAAAGAGATGGATTTATACCTTTTCCAAAGGTATTTGCTTGTAAGTAAAAACAAACTCAAACTCGACTTTCCCATTCCTCAATCTCTGCTGATATCCATTAGTCTGCTGTGCCTTCGTAATCTATATGCACACGCACACACACACATATGTGGAAAAAGAAAAATAGTTTATTTAGAAAAATACTCCTCGATTATAAGAAAATCTGACCACCTAAATCCCCACAGCCACAGAATTGTTGCCTACATCAAAGGCGAGTTTACCTATGAAATTCACACAAAAAATGATGACCTTGATCCCCCATATATTTGCTTCTACATTGTCAGTCAGTTAAGTGCCATACATGATACACGCTTCAGTGATCATGTCTCAAAAGAGACATGACTGACTGGGCAGAAGATTATCCCGCAGTAGGTTGCCATTGCTTTCTGCAGTAGACTGGTTGCCGACCAAGGCTATAGAACCCAATCTGTTCTGTTATTTAACCCATAACGGGAAGGAATAGGCAGATTAATACCTTTCCCAAGGGTATTTGTGAGTAAGTGAATGCAATGAATTCAGCTGGAATTCGAACTTGGCTCCCCGATTTCTTGTTCCAAGCTGATATCCAATGCACCACAACACACATGCTTTGTACTTATCCATAATACCACATTTGTCTTTGCTTTGCATTGCCTTCAAGATGAATGGTCAGTAATCTTTGATCAGAAAACTGAGAGGATTTATAATGTCCACATCAGCTTTTCCTCGACTAAAATTTTTAACTTATTTTAGCGACTTCTGTATTTTTTACAAAGACTGGTTAGTCCACTAAAAAAAAGCAGATATTGCAGAGACTCCTCCATCACTAATCAACTGTCTAGGATTGTCAATAAACCCACTTGTGTCCTGGATACAATGGGACAGCACACAAACCTCCTCAACATTTTTCTAACATCCTGCCATTTTAAATGCTTAGCAAAAGTTTTAACCTCCATAGGTACAACAGACTATTCCCTCGTCAATGTCCAGATTAATTCAAACCAATGATACCCCTTGATTTACCATTCTTTAGAATGGTTTTTCCACTATGCAAAGGCAAACTGGAACAACTTTTAGTCTTATATGACAGAAACTCCTCTCCCAACCTTTTTCAAGTATACTGCCTTAAAAGTGCTGCCTTGATTGCCAAACAAATCCTTTCTGGAAAAGAGAGTTTATCCCCCAAAAAGATTCCATCAAAACACAGTCAACCCTGGTTCACCCTTGAATGCACAGTTCACCAGAACCAGTACTTTAATATCTATAGCAAGGAGCAGTGTAGTCTAACCCTTACTGCTTTCAGAACTGCTCACAATCACTGTAAGAGAATTCTGAAAAATGCAAAATACAGCTACACAAAAGCTGTCCAGGCCAATGTTGAAAACAAAAACAAACCATATCTCTCAAATTCCAGAAGATCACAAACCAAATTTGCACAGACAAAACAGACAGCTCTGTCCACTGTTATAAATGGCCCTAAAATCACATATCTATCTTTGCCTCAAACTCAATCCACTTGATCCACTGCTGATATCCTGTCATTACATACAGACTTAGTAAGTCTTTTAATGACAAAGACTCATCTGGGACTATAATATTAGATATTTTGAAGGCTTTGACAAGGTTTGGCACACAAGTTTGCTACACTAGCTCTTTAGCTATGGCATTACTGGAAGAGTTATTTTGTTATTATGAAATCCTTTTTAACACATAGATCCCTGAAGGTAGTTATTAATGGCCAGTTCTCGAAGGCCTTGGCAGTCATCTTTTTTAAGATAAGGATGTCTATTAAACCATAGATAAAGAACCATGTAGCACAAAAAACTTAAGTAGTGCTCTAAAATAGTTTAGCAATCTTTATGTCCTGTTTCTCTTAGAGGAGAAAATTATAAAAGCAGTTGCAATTTCTGCAATTTATGAATTACTCTTTAGTCATGAATTGAGTTCCTGGCTGATGGTATGTGTATACACCATGTATATAACATGTTAAAATCTCCATCTCTCTCAGCCATGTGCCAATAGCTTAGGGATAAAATCTCTGACTGGTGCCAGGAGCAATTAGATGTCTAGTCACACTGATGAGCTGTGATACAGCAAAACAGGCTTGTATGTGAATGACTATATATACATACTCTTGTAAATGCTGCAAAAGTTCTCATCCATGTTTCTGGATTGCCCTATCAGCATATATATATAATGAATGTTTAGTTAAAGACAAATGAAAGTTCTTGAAGATGTTTTGGAGCAACCACCTTGTATTCATGTGTAAACTAAGACTAAAATTATGCAAACTAAAGAAATCTAAAACAATGCCTAAACTACAATACAACAGACTCCAGGATGACAAAATTTCAAATAGATGTATGTTGATAGTTATTAGCAGATATTTGAGCTTTGAAGACAATATTTCTGTGGTATCATATGCAAACGAAGAGACCAGTATATATAGAGTACTTGGAGAAGTAAGGACAGAAAATAGCCTGTTGTTACTTAAGACATGCAGAGCTGTGCTATGACTACTGCTACTTGCATTGATATGTGAAACATAAAAATGGCATCACTGACAGGATCCATGATTTCACTGGATGATTTAGAGCATGTAGAACCATGGATGTGAACTTTTGCAGCATTTTCAAGAGTAAAGATATGAAAAGACTCAAAGATCAATGGCGGAGAAAATGAGATAACCCATTTATTTCTTCCTTCAGTGGGATGCAAAACTATGAAGAAAATTTCAACACTATGTTTTCTGAGCAAATTCGAAGAAATGACATTTGAGCAAATTGTGAATGCTATAAAAAAGAACATAAGACCAAAAAAATGATTGGTAATAGCGGAAGGAGCCAAGTTTTTGGAAACTAGACAAGCACCACAGGAGTCCATTATGCAATACTTACACAGATTGAAAGAATGACTAAAGTATTGTGAATTTCAAAAATTAGAAGCACATGAAGTGACTACAGAAGATGACTTAATTCTTCTTAGATTAATTGAAGGCTTGCAAAATCAAAACCACAAATGAAAAATACTAGAATGTCTACATAGTAGAAGAATGTGTTTGGAAGCTAGTGTCAAGTTTTTTTAACAATTAGAGTTGATTAGAGAATTTAATCAACAACAGAATAATTCGATATGTGTTGGATGAGCACCACCAAATTCATAATTGAATATGTAAATATTGAGGAAAAAGTCAAATAAGAGACAAATATAAATGTCCAGTTTTGAAAAAAAATATGCTTAAATTGCCAAAAATGTAAGATCATTTTCAGAACATATGCAAATACAAAAAGCAAATAAGAAAAGTAAAAATTTTTTCAAGTCATTCTGAAGAAGAATCTGGAGTATTTACAATGAATACACAAAAAAGAGGTAGAGAAAAAATAAGGATAAATTGCCAAGTATTTGACATGCAAGTTGATATGGGCAGTGAAATTATACTGATACCAAAAAATCCTGGATAAAATTAGGACAACTGAAATTTAGAAAAAGTAGTATAAACTAAAGCTGTTGGATGGAATGATGATAAAAACAATGAGCATATTTCAAGGCAATTTTGAAACCAACAAGTGTTTTGAAATAATTCCCATTACAGATGTACATGCAAAAAAGATCATAGATTACTAGGGATTAATGTATTAAAAGTAGACACAGCGAGACTAATCAATTCCATGGAAGCAGAAGGAAATGCAGTAGGATTGTTGAAAGGCTATAAAGCAAGGATTTGACTATAGAAGAACTATAACCCAAAGTATATAGAGTCAAGAAACGTTCCAGTTCATATCCAACATTTGGTAGTGGAAAAGAAAAATAAAACAGTACAACAAGGCATACTAGAAAGATTAACTCAAGGTGGTAGTAATTGGGTCTCACTGACAATAGCAATAAAGAAAGCGGATGGAGATTTAAGGATGTGTTGTTGATTATAAGATAGGGGTGAATCACCAGATATGTCGAGACTCGTTTCCATTGCCAAATATCCAAACTGCAAGCCATGAGTTAGCAAAAATGGAGTCCTTTGCAAAAATTGATCTTAAGTCAAAATAGAAACTGACAAGGAATTCCAGGAAATAACCTCAATAAACACCCCTACTGGCTTATTAAGATGAACATGTATCCCATTTGGGATAAAAACTTCCAGTCATATTTTTCAAAAGCAATAGAAAGAACCCTATGAGGAAAATCAAAAAATATAATCTACCAGGATGACATAAGTGTAGGTGGAAAACTTAAGAAGAGTTAAAATATAAAACAGAGCAAATTTTAGTGAGATTAAAAAAAAGCAGGCTTGACCATAAACAAGGAGAAATGTAATTCTGACTGGAAGAAGATATCATATTTAGGATATCAAATATCAAATAAGGTATATCACTGATGATAGACTAACAAAGAAAGTAACAGTAATAGCTGCTCCAACAAATAAAAAAAATTATTCTGGAGGCTGATAAATTTTTATAGTAAATGCATACCAAGATACAGCAAAACATAATAAAATTATTATAATAAAAATAATAAAACATAATAAAACATAATAAAACTATTTGCAAAATTATGCAAAAAAAAAAGAAACTGATTTTGAGTGGACACAGAAACAAACTAAATAAAACTTTTGAAATACTAAAGAATATTCTAAAGAGTAAGCAAATAATATAAGTTTTTGATCCCCAAAAAGAAATAACATTAACCATGGGCACAAGTGAGAAGGAAAGTGCTGCTTTTCTGTCACAAGAAGAATACCTAATCACGTATCTGAACTTATTTATAAATGGAACTTTGTCTGTGTGTGTGCCCGTTACCTATAAACTCCGAAATGGCTGAACCAATTTTCTTGAAAATTTACACAGTTGTACTATAAGCGTCTGCAAGTTTTCTTAGCTAGGTTTTCTCTCGAGGTACACCGATAAATATCAAAAATCGATAATAAAAAAAAAATCGGGTTATAGAAGGAGTGGTCCGATTTTAATTAAATTTGATACATTCATAGACAAAGACATAAGAAACGATATTCAGAAGTTTCAAGGTTGCAGTTCTTACAATAGTGCAAAAATCAATAATATATATAGAAAAGGCAAGATGTTAGTGTGTGTCTGTTTATCTGTCTGTATGTTCTTTATACAAATTCACAATTTTTATCCGATTCTCACCAAACTTCACACAAATATTATTTAGGCTGAGCTCCAGGACCATGGATTAGTTTTAAAGCTTTCATTACACCCGAGCAATGCCGGGCTATACTGCTAGTAGTAAATAAATCATAAATATCAAGAAATTAACTACTTGAAAAGGAAGTTCTAGCAATAGTTAGAAGGCCCAAAAATTGTTGATAGAAAAAAAATTATAATTAAAATTGGACCACAAACCATTAGAATTCATATTCAACCCAAGAAAAGAATTGCCAAAAACCACATCATCATGGATTTTAAGATAGGCAATAAAAATCATGACATTCACTTTTGACATTGTGTACATAAAAGGGAATACTATTTCTCATGCAGATGGTTTATCAAGATTGACATTCAAGAATGAAACAAAAGAAAGACATAAAAATGCTGAAGATAAAATAATACACTTGGTGGAAATGGACGTTCTTTCTCTAAGTAGACTCAAAATAGAAACAAAGCAAGACCCAATATTAAGCAGAATAGTCAAGAGAATAAAAAGTAATACACAGAGTAATTGTTTGATGGCAGAGAGACCCTTTAAGGAGACAAAGCACAAACTGATCATAGAAAATGGCATTATTTGCAATAGAGATGTAATAGTAACTTCACAAATACTGAGAAGAGACATGCTAAAAGGAGTACATGATGATGAACTTTGTGGCATAACACCAATGCAAAAAAGACTAAAGTTGCAAGTGTGGTGGCCAGAATATTCAAAAGACATAGAAGAATATGTTCAGAGATGCCTAAAATATACGGAAATAAAGAACTTCAAGTAAGCTAAAATTAACTCATGGCCCAAGGCAGGGGTTAGGATCCATATGGATCGCACATATCAGAGATAGGGGATGATTCTTTGAATTAGTGGACTCATGTCCAGAATGGCTGGAAGTTGTCAGTAAAAGACAGAAAAGCCACCACATTAAAACAAATACTAAGAACCATATTCTCAAAGAATGGAGTAGTCCAGACACTAGTCACCGATAATGCACCTGAATTTTGCAATAAGAATTTATGTGCATGGTTTAAACAAATTGGATGCATTCTATATAAGACATCGCCATATCACCCACAGGCTTTCTGGAAAGAATGGCACAAACATTGAAAGTGGGATTAAAATTATTCTCACCACTTATGAAAAACATAGAAGCATATTTACCAAAAATGCTTCTTAGATACAGACTTACTTCACATGCAAGAAAAAAACTGAGCCCATTGGCATTAATGGGAAGACAAATCAAAGCCCCAATAACTATGTTTTTTGCAACAAGAAAAAAACTAGAAAATCAGTGCAGAAGCAGGAATGAGTTCGAGGATGTGGATATGGAAGATCAGAAACAAGAATAGGCAGAAAGTTATAAAAGTGGAACACAGCAGGAAATCAAAGAAGGTGAAAATCAAGAAATAGACAAAGAGGAATAAAATGAAGAGAAATTGAAATCACCATTAAAGAGAAAACATGAGAAACGAATGGAAGGATAGCAAACATGATCAAACCAAAGATAGAGAAAAAAGAAGAAAAAAAGAAGCGGATGACATAAAACTTTTAAGCTAATGAAAAAAAAAACCTGCAAACAATGCTAGGAGAGGCTTAATGTTAAGTGTACAATGTATAGGTAAACATTTAGAAAGAAATGCAAGCAAGCAAAAGATGATTGGTTCTGTTAGAAATGTCCATAGAATCTTTGAAGAACAAAGCCATCATAGACATGCATGAAATGATTAAAGAATTAACAGGCAGAAGATGTGCTTGAGCACAAGATGCATGAAATCTAAAAATGACGTTCTCATAATAAAAAAAAATACCTCAGTGTTAATGAATACTTCAAAGAACCTTTTTGCTATAATAAAGGAGAAAAACACAACACAAAAACATGGGAGGACCTGAAATTATAAGTAAGAGCAATGGCCAAGATGAGTAGAAACAGAGAAGCATTACCAGGTGGGATTACAATTAAGATGCTGCTAGCCTTGAACAATTTTTGGATTGACAAGATTACTTCATGATTTTCAGGGATGAGTTACCATTATTTATGCTCTTTGCACACAGACTGTTGTCATTGTGAGTACAAAACTGCAAGTTATATAAATCAGATTCTAGAAATAATAACTGAAATATACAACAATGGCAAAATACAAGAAGACCTCAATAAAACTTCTTCTATGTGCCCTGTCCCTTCAGGACATAGGCGATCATGGCTTTTCATGTTTCCCTATCCCTGGTGGCTCTGAGCACACCATCTTCTGTTACACCATGCAATCCTCGTTCTGTCATCCACCTCAGTAGTTCCTTCAAGAGGAAAATAGTTTGCTACAACTTAGATGTATAAAGCTGGCTCTCCAATATTACTTAAAATTGAAATCGTATCCAACCAACCCAGCTTATGACTGCATTTTCAATTCTAAACATAAGCAACAGTTTCAACAAAAAGAAAATGCAATCAAGCCATTTGGCCTTCGAATGGAGACTATTCTCCATGAATCCAAAATTCCTATTAAAAGGATACATAAAAGTAGACTCACACAAGTTCCACCTTGGACCATCAAAGAACCTCAAGTAATCCTTCAATTAAACTACCAAAAGCAAAAACTCACCCAAGTACCTTTCTGGAAAAATTTCATACTATCCTCTTAAACCATCCGGATCACCAATATATATTTACGGATGGATCCAAGGATGGCAGTAGATCAGCATGTGCTTCTGTACTTAATAAAATCGTATCCCAAAAAGCCCTTCCTATGGAAAGTTCCATTTTTACAGCAGAAGTCTGTGCAATTGATCTTGCTCTCAACATAATTTCCAATGACAAACATAACAAATTTATCATATTTTCAGATTCACTCTTGGTATTAACATCAGTGAAAAACAAATGCCTAGAAAACCCATTAATAGTTAAATTGCTGAGTAGACTAGACTCTATGTCTAGTCACAAAGATATAATTATGTGCTGGATACCAAGCTACATTGGAGTGCATGGAAATGAAAGAGCTGATTCAGCAGCAAAATTGGCCTTAGAGCTCAGCCCGGACAACATCAGTTTTCCATATACGGACTTGAAACCTCAAATATATAAATTCTTTTTGACAAAATGGCAACAACATTGGAATGGCAACACTAACAACAAACTCTACCAAATAAAGCCTACACTAGGAGAATGAAGGTCAGGCTTCAGAAAATCAAGGAAAGAACAAGTCATTATATCACACTTGCATATTGGCCACTCAAAACTCACTCATTCTTTTATACTCATGCAAGAACAGCCACTACAGTGTTTGACATGTCAAACACCTTATACGATCAAACATATTCTAATGGAATGTGGTGCACTAGCTAGAACCAGAGAGCAGTATTTTAAAACAGATAATATGAGAAATTCATTTGAGAAAGTGGAAATGGGTGATGTTCTCTCTTTCTTGAGAGAGACAGGGTTATATCCAAAAATATAATATCTCGTCATAACCCAGAATACTCAACCGATCAAGGTTGATATACCATAAAAAACTAAACAACCAAATCACTGTTGGATAAAACTACACTGGCCCTTTACCCACTTTTAATAAAACTGGTAGTGGAAAACTACATCAATTGACCATACAAACGAATCAAAACTGCTTGATATAAATAACTAATGCATGCTAGATAGAAACATCTGAAATCCTTTACCGGAGTGAGAATAAACACACCTTGGCTCAAGGACATTATCCTTATATTGTGTATACAAAGTGTATATATTTTTAATATATATGTGCAGGCTGGATTTGGCATTAAGTGACCCATAGTGGTTGATATGCCAAAAAACTCCAAACAACCAACCAACCAACCATTATAGTTATTGCAGCTGTTGGTAGTCATCAAATGATGTGGTTTCTATTATTTCATAGAGTTCTTTGTGAGTCTGTATCACCAGTCCTCACTGAACAATCTTTGCTCAGATTCACAAGCTCTACTTGCTCAAAGCCTTTTTCCACTATCGACCTTGGCAATTGTAAACAGTTTGGATATTTCTGAATAGGTTTGGCACCATGTATGACATCCATACGAAAATCTTGATCAGACAAGACTATTTGATATGTGTGCCAGTAACTTGAAATTCAGAACTGTTGTTGGCATTTGTAATGTTGAGTTGAATTGTAAATAGTCATCTATTATGTAGCAAGCCTTACTGTATTATTCCATTATCAATTTATGAAGTGATAGGAAGAGAAATGTTATTTGTTGTTTGCAGTTGACTGGTGAACAGACTTGTGTGTAGAAGACTTCTGTGTATAGACATCTGCATGTCTGTGTGTGTGTATGTGTATATATATATATACACACACACACACACATATGTATATACATATTTATATACACTACTGGTCATAATTATTAGGCCACCCCAGTTTTTAAAAAAAAAATATCTATTTCATGTTATCTTTACTATTTATTGCCAAGTGGATAATTCTAAATGAAAATAGAATGGTTCTTTTGTTATTATTACTTTGCAAAGTTTTACAAGGCAGCCAGTAAGAAGAGACTAGTATGGGAAAGAGAGCATAAAAACTGGACACCAGAACAGTTCATTTGATGCACATGTTATTGTGCAGTATTTAGAATTATCCACTTGGCAATAAATGTTAAAAATACTATGAAATACATCATTTCTTTTAAAAAACTGGATTGACCTAATAATTATAGCTGGTAGTGTGTGTATATATATATATATGTGATTGTATATCTGTATATCTTCTCAGAACCCATGAGAGGGTGACGTGAAAGCAGCATAGTAACTAGGACCCAGGGCTTCAAAAGAGATGTTAGAATTTCTTGGAATCTCAGATGTTTGCATATATTGAAGAACCTTAGAGCACATGGCATCCAGAATAAAAATTGGATTATGGAGAAAAGAAAATGAGACCCTAAAAAAAAAGATTCTTATCTCTTCTCTTTTAAATCATTGTTTTGTTTTCACATCTATCTTATTTCTTGATATGTCTGTCTATCTATTTATCTATCTGGGTCTATTCATATTTTTCTTTTTTTACTCCACATCTGTCTGTCTGTCTCTTCATGTAATTATGTCATCCTCTGTATGTCATTTTATTATTTATCTCTATCTCTCCATTTTTCTGTGTAAATATATGCATATGTATCTATGTCTCTTCATTTATTTGTCTGGCTGTCTGTCTCTTTTTCTCTTTATATATATATAGAAGGAAATGCTAAAACTAATTCTACATACACACACACACACACGCATATTTAATTCTTGTTCATTGAATTTTTTGAATGTGCCACTAATGTTTAATAAAATATAATTCCTGACACCTGAACAACTTAATACTTTGTTGTTATGCATGCTGAACCATGTGACTCCCAATTTTTGCAATAAAATTTTATCATAATCAATTTTTGGTACAAAAATTACTATATCTGATCACATGATCATAATCAACCAATCAAATTGCATTTAAAATAGATAGCAATAGGAACCACATTTTTGCATAAAATAAAGAATTCTTCAACTCCATTTAGATGCGTATCATGGAATAGACACACTTCTCTCCATCTCAGTTTAACTTTTGAAAATCATAGAACTCTGAAACTGGTGAAGTTGTTCTAAGTAAATATTCTAAAGACTCAAGTGAATTTTTCACTTCTTTTCCTCTATCTCTCTCCCTCTCTATCTATCTATCTATCTTTTTATATATGTCTACATATATGGCAGTCATAATTTTAATATTAGCCATTTCTTTATAAGAAAAAATTTGGTATTCATTGACCAACCAGAAAATTCTGCTGTTGAGTAAAGTTTATATTATCTATATATGAATATCTCTGCTCTTGTCTGCCTGCACATATCTCTCCATTTGTCTTTTGTCTTTATAGATATAACTGGCAGTATAGCCCGGCGTTGCTCGGGTGTAAATGAAAGCTTTAAAACTAATCCATGGTCCTGGAGCTCAGACTCTTTGGATGTTGGAACAAAAGACTAAAAAGCAATAGTTATTTCCAGTTAAAACAAAACCGTAGACTGAAAGAAAAATGAATGGATGTAAGTCAAATTTTGATTTCCTGGTATCAATATCAAATAAGTTTTTTTCATTGTAAACTGAATTTTGAAGGCTAAATAAGTCCTCTGAGTAAATGGTATCATGGCTGAGACTAAGAACTACAATTATACTTACTTAGAGCCAAACCTGAAGCAAAAACTAAAAGGGCTGAAAAAATACAGACATACAGGCAGATAAACAGGCACACACACAAACATCTTGCCTTTTATATATATATATATATATATATATATATATATATATATATTATTGATTTTCTGCACTATTGTAAGAACTGCAACCTTGAAACTTCTGAATATCATTTCTTATGTCTTTGTCTATGAGTGTATCAAATTTGATTAAAATCGAACCACTCCTTTTATAACCCGATTTTTTCAATTATAAATTTTCGATATTTATCGGGGGTACCTTGACACAAAACCTAGCTAAGAACACTCGCAGACACTTATAGTGTAAATTTTCAAGAAAATCAGTTAAGCCGTTTTGGAGTCTATAGGTAACAGACACACACAGACAAAGTTCCATTTATAAATAAGTTTAAATTTTGACTTTTGATTCTGCTTCTTCCTTCCTTAGTTACTTATTTCCTCCATCTGTTACACACTTACTCTCTCCATGAGCTCTTCCTTCCCCTCTATCTTTTTATAATCTATAAACGCTACTCTCCTCAGCTTTTCTCTCACCTTTGCCAAACAGAAGGGTAGTAAAGAGTGAGAGAGCAGGAGTAGAAAGCCTACAGCATAGCTTAAGCTGGTGGTTGTAGCAATAACTGTGTGTATGCATATGTGTATGTGTGTACTGTACAATATAGTAAAAATAGGTAGGTTTGTTGTCGTATCCCGTGACCTATAACAAAATTTCTGGCCTCTACACCCTTGGCCATTACTCAGTTGGTCTTTTCTGTTTACAATGGACACAGAAGCCCTGGTTTTTCAAATAACATAATATAACTTGGTTTGGTTATTTTAATTTCATTCTTATTAAATTAAAATTATTTTGAAAGAAATTTAAATTGTTTAATTTTTATTTATTCAGAAAACATTCAAATGTATGGCTATAAATCTAAACTAAAATTCTATAAAATATTATATAATTACTGAAAATATCAAGTTGAGTTTTTAATTTTACTATTTAGTTAAAAACCAAAAAAAAAAAAAGAAATATATAGATATAGATATTTTAATAAAATTACACTCTGTGTTATTATTTTATTATCTAATATCTTTATGTTGGAAGACGTTACTATCATTTGTAGTATGACAGTAAAATTTTTCCAGGAAATCATAATTATCCTTCCGTGGAAATTCCATGCATTCCGCTAGTTTATATCAATGAACTAACAGTTTCTTTTGAAACATAAACTGAAATAACACATCAGTATAACCTAGGAAAGAACCAAACAGCAGAAAAATCAATGCCCAACAAAGGTCTAGATAACCATTACCTTTCCTGTCAATATCAGATGCCAAGATTTTCTTGCCAGATTGACCAAAGCGTGACTAAACTTCGTTTTACATCAACAAAAAAAAAATAAATATACTAAGAGATTGAACAGAACTTGCATCAGGCATTTTTTGACAATTGTGAAAAATCACCAAAATATGAGGGTATTGTGAGGTATTTCTAGGGTATCTTAGATTAGGGATTAATGATGCTTTAGTTTTAAAACCCAGTCTGCTCTTCATGGCATGATCTGAAAAAGGCTTTGTAGGAAGCACTGCTGTTGCTTTCACTGCAATAATTGTCGAAATTTTCTAAGAAAACAATTTTGATTAGGCTGAGAAATTTTCAGCACTTTGTATATTTATTGACCATGATTTTCCTACGACTACTGTTTTAAGCTTGATATTTGCACATTTTTTCTATGATAGCCTATTTTTGGTTGATATTTTATTCTGCAATAATGTGGTATTTATTGATTATAATTATTTCATTGATTATTGATTTTCATTATTTTATTCTAGTCATTGTATTGCTTTGTTTGAGAAAATATTCAACTCAGATTTTTTTATTTTTAAAATTTTTTTTTGACAATTGTGCAAATTTAATCCAGGTTATAATGGTGCTAAAAATGGAAAAATACATATTTTAAATTTGGAGCAAATACTGTGAACAAATGATTTTACTTTAGTTTCAGATATTTGCTAATAGAGATTTCAGTTCAAAATACCAAGAGAGAGTTTGGTTCAAATGATGAAAAACAAATGTTTTAGAAAATGTGAATAAATTTCTAGTTTGATAATTTTTTGTTGGATTTTTAAAAATGATTATTTGCTTTGATATTTGGAGCAAAGATTGTCATAGCTAGGGGTGATAGCGGAGACAAGCTTCTAGTATCTATAAAATGCTTCTGTGGCATGCGTCTTAAAAAGCTTTGGACAACTATGTCCAGCTGCAAGCCGGAGAATGAGAAAAGTCAAAAAATTAGTGCCTCATAACCAGGTGCTTTGGGTAGATCAAACTTGACAATCGATAAAGGCAGTTGATTTAAGGGAAAGAAAACCCTGACTTTAAAACTTCCCTGCCTTGTAGTCATATCAAAAACATGGAAAAGTCTACACTATTTACATTATTCAGACTATTGTCCTTATCTTTATTGCCATCATTATGACATTTCAGTTGTTGTACGCTCTGCCTCCTTCAGATGCTGAGCCATGTGTCCTCAAGGGGACATGGCCAAATGGATATAGACATTGGTTAGTCCCAGTGACTTGAACCAAAAATTTGTGAGTTCAATAGCAGGCTACAGCAGTGGTGAACAAATAACTTTGAGAGTTAAGTTAAAGGGAGATAACTACATGGCTACCAGAAGTGGCATTGCACATGAAATGAGAATTATATACTCCAGTGATTGAAATAAAGGGTTTGGTTCAAAATTCTTAGCACCTAAAGAAGGCCAGAGGGTACAACAGCTGAAACATCATAATAATGGCTTTAAAGATGAGTACAATAGTCCGAACAATGTAGATAGTGTGAATACTACCTCATTTCAAAAGTATAAACAAACATGGAAAATTCTATGGGAGTAAATCCAGATACAAAATGCACAGTAGATCTCCAACGGCAGTTGGCTATGTTAACTATTTGGCAACTCTTTCAGCCCAGGCATCCCCAAATATAATTCCCTGTATTTTTTTAGATCTTGTCAGTATGGCTGAGAGTGAGGCTATGAAGGCATTCATATACCATTACCAGTCTGGAAGAAGAAATTTAAACCATATAGATCTTGCCTTATGGTTGATTTGAGAAGAGGGACAGGATAACCTCAACAGCCTCAGTGCAAAAAGAACTAGCAAACCATTGCACAACTCTTTCTTGAATGTCACAATTAATCACAATTGTGAGGGGTGGTGACAGTAGTGTAAAATGTGCCAACAAAATAAATGAATTTAGAACATGTTCTTTTTTATTGTTCCACTCAATACAATTTTTGGAACCTCTGAGATATGGAATTATCAATGTTATTTATTTTTGCTATTTTGATTAGCATAATCAGCCTGTTTGCTATACTTGTAATATTTTGCCTGCTGTATAACAACCAAGATGAGCATGCAGGTCTTAATAGTAAAGCATAGGATTAAAATCTCTTTATTCCGAGCATGTTAAATAGCTACCTCTACAAAAAACATGATACCTAAGGTTTAAAATGAATTTTTAAAATAAAAAATATTTTTTAAAGCTTTTAATTTCATGCTAATAGATTAAATTAAATATTTTCAATAAGCAATATATTTTGCTGCATTTCCAAAACTAAATTAAAATGGCTGGAAGGAGTTTTTTATTCTTTTGCTAAGATAGCTGATAGTGCCTTTTTTAGTTGTCTTTCATCACAATATGATTTTCTTCATTAAAATTTTTCAAAAAATTAAGATATACTTTTCTGAAACTTCATTTAAGGAATATTAACCAATTAAAGTATAATTAATCAAATTTGAAACAAATATTATTTATATTATTATAGTTTAAAATATTGAAGAAATGCATTTGTTAACACAGTGGTAGCTGTTTATTGAAGCTATTGATGTGTTTTGTGTTTGATAGCTTGATGGCTGATGCTTATTTAATGATGTTCTGTGGTTGATTTAGCTGTAAAAAAATAATTGAATATACTGTAACTCCTTTCATAAATAATTTTTAGGTATTTAGTAATCTTAAATTTTTTTCAAAATTTCTCTGTTATCCAGTGTTTTATTGAATTTTAGATAAATTATGAATTTAAAATTTACTACAGTTATTGCTCTTATTTTCTGATAATGTTGTGTATGGATGCCTATATCTACAAAAATCAGCATGTTTATACACATACAAAAACATTCAAAATTCTTTTTAAAATATTGATGTTTGGTGAGTTATACTAATCTTTCCATTCAGGATTAAATAAAGTTTTTAATTAATAAAGATATCATCTAAAAGGCTGAAATTAATACAGAATTTTAAAAGATTTAAACTTAGTGAATTATTTTAATTCAAATTTTTAAAAAATCAAAACAATTCTTGTAAAACTTAATTATTCATGAACAAAAAATTTTCTTATGACAATAGTGTACTTAATATATCTTACTTATAAAAGCAATTAAAAGCTTTTCTAATTAAATTATACCATAGTTTTATTTCATTTTTATTTTCCTGCAAAAAAAGAAGCTAATTTTCCGATATTAATCTCCCCCACTTCCAGGTGACACGAAAAATAAGATTTTTAACCAAAATTTGAATGATTAAAGATTAAAAAATTCAGTAAAATAATAAAAACTACTTTGGTCTTCTTATTTTTATGATAAAACTTTGTTTATCAAGTGTGAGGCTCTTTTTTACATCATGATATGCTCTATTTTCTGGAAATTAATGAAAGTACCTAATTTTAAATTTAGTCTACTTCATAACTGGCAAGAATAAAAGCTTGACAAATAGAGTAGGCAATGAGAAAACTATTCCATTATCTTTCCCAAGAGTGCAGAAAAATTCTCATATAATAAAGACAATAAAGAAAAGGAATCTAAAAAAGTAAGTTATGATCGTCTATGTCCTGAAGGGACATGGCATTTTGAAAGAAATACATGATGCTGATTTGTTTTTGCATGTTATTGTCACTGATATTTGACCTTAAAATTTTCTCTAGTGAATTACTATGAGAAACGATCTGCACAATGGCTGGATGCATATAAAAAGCCAAAACATCAATCAACATTTTTTTATGGTTACTGCCTGTTTATGGTGAGCATTTTGTCAAAGAATAATGGTGTATGATAAAGCATCAAAGATCAATAGGATGAGTAAATTCAGTCAGTTTATGCTCATGGTGCAAAAATGACAGTGTTTAATCAGTTGAAAATAGACTTTATTGCTCTCAGTTGATTAGGAGAAGTGAAACATTCACAAGCTGAACAAGTAAAGATTGAAAAAAAAAAGTTGTAATATTTGGTTATGCCATTAAATGTTGGGAAGTGGGTTAAGTTAATAGTATTTCAGCATTTCATCATATTTACCTGACCTCTTTCATTTGAATTTTTTTTTTTCATTATTTAAACCAATTCCTTACAGGTAAGAATGTCTCCAATCAGGATTGAATTGAAAGAGTCTTTGAAAAATTAATTGGTTCTTGAACGAGAAATTCTTTTGAATGGAATTGAGGATTTGCTATTAAGGTGGAATAAGTGTATAGAAACCAAGCAACAATAATTTAATTACATCAGTAATTTTCTCTTTGAATTTAAAAAAAAATATTTGTTATAATTTAAAAGTTCATGTTGAACAAAGGATTCTATTAGATGACATAAAGACATAAACCCCATTTCAAGTGGAATGTAAAGGAAACATTATTAGATTTTACATTGAATGTTCCTGGAATTTTGTGTTTCTGATTTGACCCTGTTCAAAACTTGTACTTTCTGTTTTGTGTATTTATTACAAATTAATGCACCAGAATCATAATTGTTATTGGCACAGAAGAAAGAGGAATTGACAAGCCAAGTTCAAATTCCAGCTTAGTCCGCTGAATTTACTGAAGGCGTAAATCCTTTCACAGGGCTCTATCCTGTGCCCGACATCTTCCTTATTTTCATCAATGACCTCCCAGATGAGATCAGTTCCCAAGTAGGCATCTACGCAGATGACACCACAATATACTCCCGCACCAGTAAGAAACTTGTCGTGGCAGGCAGACATAATCTTGCTTGCTGACCTTGAACGAGATCTACACTCTGTGGTGAACTGGGGCAAGAAGTGGCTTGTCAACTTCAATGCATCTAAGACCAAGCTGATGTCTGTCAACCATCACAGGCAACCTCTCCTGCCTCCCATAAGCATGAACCAAGTGATTCCCCCTGAGAGTAACACACTACGCCTCCTCAGCCTAACCCTCTCCTCAGACCTCAAATGGAACCACTATATTGATTCCATAGCTAAATCTACTGCTAAGAAGGTTGGGTCACTATACCAATCCAGGATGTTTTTTTCACCTGAATCCATCCTGCATATATACAAGTCAACCATTCATCCATACATGGAGTACTGCTGCCATTTATGGTCAGGCGCCCCTGCTGTTCTCCTCAGTGTTCTCGTCAGGCTCCAAAGGAGAATCTGTAATGTGATAGGTACTGATCTGGTGGCTCAACTACAGCCACTTCCCCACCATCAAAATGTGACCTCCCTTTGTCTATACTATAAATACTTTCATGGCTTCTGCTCAGACGAACTTAAGTCACTGGTGCCTCCTCAACAGGTGTTTACTCGTGCAACGAGACTGGCAACTGGGTCCCACCCATTCACAGTCAGGTTAGTCAAATGCAGACAACAATTCTACTCCTGCAGCTTCTTCTCTCGCACTTCCCGCCTGTGGAACTCACTCCCATATTCTTGCTTTCCTGACGGCTACAACCTCCAGAATTTTAAATGCAATGTCAATTCTCATCTTAACCACTGGACTCTAGCTCTCTCCCCAACCCCGTATATCCTTCCCTTTCTCTCCACCTATGTATCTGTCATTGCACCTGCATTCTCAGCTTTCTATTGCTCCTTTCTAACTAGTTTGTACTCCTCACTCTTTTCTAATTAATCTTTTTACAGTTATGTAGCCCCCAGCTCATCAGTGGCATTTCTGCCTTGCTTGGGGTGAAATGATTAAAAAAAAAAATTCTCATTCACTCAACTAACGGTTAAATTGAAGAGTAAACTAGCATCTCTTGTTTGAGGTAATGACCAGTCTTCGAATAAGGAATATTCTGAATTCAAAACAGTGCACAAGACTATGAGAAACTACTCACTTTACCATGAAATTATAGAAATTTAGATATAATAAATGAAAGGAATATCTGGAAAGCTTAGATCCCAAGGAAGCATATTATTACAAAGATTAGAATATGATAAAATTCTAATATTTTGATGGAAAAATGTAGGCCTGATATTGCTTGGAATAGCAAAAGCTGCCTTTTAAAAACTAAGCAAAATATTAAGAAACAGGAAAAATTTATTTGTAACAAAGAAAAGTGTGTTGAACTATTATGTAACATAAGTCATCCTCTACGGCACTGAATACTGGACAATCTGCTCATGGATGAAGAAGAGACTTAAAGCAAAAAATTTGGCTTTACAGAATGAGGGTGATAATAGCATGGACTGAACAATTGGGCAATGACAATGTTTTAAGGAAAATGGAAAGAAAAGTACCCTCATACTTAGAATCAGAAAAAGACACATTCTTAACAATATGACTTATATAGATGACACAGTGTTGGTAGCTGTCACAATAAAACAGCGCATTATCTCGTTAAACTAAGCAACAGTGTTTCACGTGTATTCTACGACAGAAAATGTGATAAAGAAGAAAAAATTAAAGAAAATTGGTAGCACAAAAAGAGCTGCTAAAAGTATCAGAGATGCTATGCTAATGTTCTTTTCCTCCCTGTCTGGCATGGCTAATCAGAAAAATTTGCTTGCTTTTGCTTACGGAGGCATTAGGATTTTTGAGCTTGGTCAGCAAAAGTGTGTTTCTGCTATTGCAAGAGGAAGGTTGGATTTATGACCCAGTTTTCGTTACTATATTGCTTACTGGTGTGTTCACAACAGATTTACAAATGAACATCAGTGTTGGCACACAGATTTTTTCCTTTCTTGTTTGTTTCTACTGACTCCATTGGTTGATAACCAGTTACAGAAACAGAAGAAATAAAAAGAAGTCTTAGAGAAGTTAGTAAAGGAAAGTGGTAAAAAAGAACTATCAATTGTATGAAGACAGAATGTATGGGTGTCAGTAAAAGAAACAGCTCAACATGCAGAGTAGGAATTTGAGATATCAAAACATTTAAATATCTATGAAGTATTTTAACATAGGATGGAAAATGCAACACCAAAATCCAAAGGTGCATTTAAATAGCAAAAGAGGCTTTCCAAAAGTTAAGCAATGTATGAAGAAACAGGAAAATTTCAATAGAAACAAAATAAAGAATTCTGAACTGTTATCAGGCCTCCTATGTGGCAATGAATGCTGGACAGTTTTTTTACAAATAAAAAAGAGACTTGAAACAACAGATATGTTATTCTACAGAAAGATGCTGAGGATAGCCTGGATGGAGCATCTAAGCAAGGTGAATGTTTTTTTTAAGAAAATAGAAACAAAAAGACACTCAGTGAGAAACAGTTGAAATTTCTCAGATACATGAGGAAGAAAAACAGCTTGGAGAATTTGACACTAACACAACATATTGAAGACAAGAGAAGCAAAGTCATCTTGCATAAAACTTCAGCAACAACACCTAGAGTGATGGCTGTACATTCTAAAATTTCCATTGTTTTCAGAAAATGTTTGCATGTATTGAAAACTTGCATTCATATTTTGTGTTCACTTTACAGCTAAGGAAATGAAATTGTAGACAATAAAAACAGTCAAACTCATGGATAAGGGAAAGAGATGCCAAAAGAGACCTTATAAATCCTGGTAAGAATCCACTCATAGATTTTCGAGTGCATTTTACATGAAAATATATATGAAATCTTATAAATCTGTGATTTTCCTGATACTTTTTTTCTCATTTCATTTTTTTTCTTTTTTATATCAAAAAGGTTAAATAAATCCTGATGCAAATCCATTCTGAAGGACAAACCCATAAACAACATCTTGTGAGATATGCTGTCAATCCTTGGTAAGTCCAAGATTTACATTTTTTTTTGTAAATATTTCATTAATTACTTATTAACTTATTCATTAATTATTGAAACACTTATTCTGTTTTAACTAATTTATTTAAAGTTTTTATTTTCTTGTAATTACTGACTATATTGTTCCTAAATGTGTTGCTTTGCTTGCCCTGCCAATACCATTGATTCTCTTAGTTCAGCCAAAAGAACCCACACTAACCCGTAACAATATCCATCATAAATGTGTTGCTTTGCTTGTTCTACCAATACCATTGATTCTCTTAGTTCAGCCAAAAGAACCCACACTAACCCGTAACAATATCCATCATAAATGTGTTGCTTTGCTTGTTCTACCAATACCATTGATTCTCTTAGTTCAGCCAAAAGAACCCACACTAACCCGTAACAATATCCATCATAAATGTGTTGCTTTGCTTGTTCTACCAATACCATTGATTCTCTTAGTTCAGCCAAAAGAACCCACACTAACCCGTAACAATATCCATCATAAATGTGTTGCTTTGCTTGTTCTACCAATACCATTGATTCTCTTAGTTCAGCCAAAAGAACCCACACTAACCCGTAACAATATCCATCATAAATGTGTTGCTTTGCTTGTTCTACCAATACCATTGATTCTCTTAGTTCAGCCAAAAGAACCCACACTAACCCGTAACAATATCCATCATAAATGTGTTGCTTTGCTTGTTCTACCAATACCATTGATTCTCTTAGTTCAGCCAAAAGAACCCACACTAACCCGTAACAATATCCATCATAAATGTGTTGCTTTGCTTGTTCTACCAATACCATTGATTCTCTTAGTTCAGCCAAAAGAACCCACACTAACCCGTAACAATATCCATCATAAATGTGTTGCTTTGCTTGTTCTACCAATACCATTGATTCTCTTAGTTCAGCCAAAAGAACCCACACTAACCCGTAACAATATCCATCATAAATGTGTTACTTTACTTACCCCACCTTTGATGTTGAACAAAAATGACTCATAGTAATCCGTGACAGCATCTATCATAAATGTGTTGCTTTGCTTACCCTTCTGTTAAAATTGATTCTCTTAGTCAAAAAGTAAGGGCCCAACAAAGTCAGTGAGCTTATTCTTCATAAACTTATTGCTTTGCTTGCTTTACTGTTGTCATTTATTTAAAGAAAATATTCCTCTATCTGCACATAAAATTATAAAGCTAAGTAAAGTAATCACTAATCAGTGTTTCTCCTCTTTCAATTAAAATTTCTATAGGGAATAATTTGATTAAATCTATAGGATCATCTATTAATAGCATCCTTGTTTGTTATTTATCAAAATAAATTACAAGAAATAAAAGCAAATACAAAACTGTTTTTCTTTCTTTTTAGCTATTGATAAAAATTTGAATAAAATTAGATAAGAAAAAATTTGTTTTATTTTTTATCTTTTGAAAATTTTGCTATTTTTTAAAAATCCATAACTTATTAGACTCAGAGGGACACCATATGGACTGCAGCTACAGTCTATATGGTGTTTACTGGGTAAGACAACCTGTCAGAGCAATTCAGGCAATTTTTGAATTCAGATTTTTTCCTTCTAGACTGGTTGCTACCCAAGGCTTTAGAACACAGTCTGTCCTGATATTTATTCATAGGTGGGGGAGAGAAGAGATAGATTCATACTTTATCCAAGCATATTAGCATGTAAATAAATGTAATGAACTCAAGTGGAATTCAAACTTGGCTCTCTGATTTCTCAATCTGAACCAGTATTCCATTGTGCCTCCTAGTTTTATGAATTATGAAATCAAATTGATAATGCAAACTTTAAATCAAGAAAAGATTAAAGAATGCAATTTTGAGATTTGTATTTCTTATTCTAAAAATTACAAATAGCCTTTTCTTTATAAACTTTAGAAATATTTATTCTGCCTTCAAATTTATAAGAAAAAAAGGATTGAAATTTGCCATTTATTATTAACTGGAAGTTTAAAAATATAAAAACTTAATTTACATTTTGATTTTATTCACAAATCATTCTTGAGTGTTAGATTTATTTTCAGTGAATATGTATACATCTGTAATTTTGTTGAAATATTTTAAAAGGATAATTTTAGTCCATTTACTAACTTAATTTCTATTTAAAACTCAAAATACTACCATTATGTTGAAATGCTAATGCTGTAAATATGCCAAAGTAAATTAATAATCTTAAAGTAAGCATCATGTAGAATAATATATTTGCAAGAGGTGTATAAGTTTTAAAACAAATTGGATGAAAAATATAGAAATGTATGTTAACAGAAATCAGTTAAGATACACATACGAATACACACACACATGCTGACACACATCTTCAGTTTTATTTATAAATGAAAACTCTTGTACTTAGAATCAGCAAAGATACAATTGAGATTTCTGGGACATAATTAGGAAAGTGTTTTTGGAGACTTTAAGCTAGTACATTTTAATAGAAACAAAAATCATGTGCTGAACTGCTATGTAATACTAATTTTGCTATGGCAATTAATACTGGACATTTTCTGATACATAGAGACTTGAGGCAACAGTGATGTTGTTCAATAGAAGGATACAGAGATTATCATTGACAGAACATGTGAGTAACAATGAAGTTTTAAGAAAACCAAGAAGATCCTTATACTTAGAATCAGAAAGAGATTGTTGAAATTACTGGAACGCACAATGTGGAAAGAGGGCTTTGAGAATTTGACACTCACCAAATATACTGAAAGCAAAAATAGAAGGAAGCAGTAAAATAAATAGCCAAACAAGAACTGGGAGGAATGGAGAAAAAAAAATATCACTATGAACTACAAAGGATAGGAAGTTGTGGAAAATATGTTTTCTCACATCCTGAAAAAAAGAAAAAGAAGATTCATTTCATAAAAATAATTTTTTAAAAAATATCAAAATTAAAGATTTACTTCTTCAAATTTTTTATAATGTATTTAATATAGAATGTGGTTATCTGCTTTGCAGTATATAAAATTTAATCTTGTTTGAATACTTTCACTATGTCATATTCCATCAGGACATAGGCAATAATTGCTCTCCACAACTTCCTGTCTTTGTTACTCTAAATAATCCTTGATCATTTGTAACTCCTTTTTGTCTTCATAGTAGTTGTTCCATCATCCATTTACTCACATATGTGAAGTTGGTTACTCACTCATTTGCTCTTCTTTTGTTCTGTGAGTGTTAAATTCTCCAAGCTTGATTTCCTCATTGTTTCCTAATAGTATCGCCTATTCATGATTGTTAGAATCAGTTTCTTTGTAGTTCATCTTCTTAAAAGGTATTACTTGAATGCTCTCTCTATAGTATTGTGAACACTTCCTGATTGTGCTACATTCTCTTGATTCAAGTTTTTTCTTCATAATTAATCTAATTTTATGCAAATTTTATTTACTTTAAGATATCACAGAAATGCTTTTTTTTTAATACTGTGGTAGCTGTTTGTTTAATATATTGACAGATGGATGTTATTTCTCATGTTTTTCTATGGAGGGACTTTATTTGTAAAAACATAATTGAAGAATATAACCTGAGTGGTTTTTATGTGATTTTTAAGTACTCAGTAATTTTGAATATTTAGGAAAATATTCTCCATTATCAAATGTTTTACTGATTGAATTTTAGATACTTTGGATTTAAGTTTCCTATAGTTATTACACTTGTTTTATGATAATGTCATGTATGGATGTCTGTATCTAGAATTAATGCGCATGTTTATACACATACAAAAAAAAAAATCAAATTTTTAAAAATATTGTTGTTTGATGAATTGTACTAGAGTTTTCAATTTATGATTAGTAAATATAGTTTTTATTTAATAATATCATCTAAAAGGCTGAAATTAATATGGAATTTTTAAAGATTTAAAAATTAATAAATTATTCTTTTACATTTTTTAAAATCAAAATTTTTGTAAAAATTCATTATTGATCAAAAATTATTTTATGACAAAAGTGTCCTCAGTAAATCTTATTTATAAAAGCAATCAAAAGCATTTCTAATTAAGTAATGTCATATTGCAGTTTTTATTTTATAATTCTGAGCAGATTTTTGATAAATAGTATTTCTGTTTAATCAAATGAATTAAGGATTTAAGTTCTCCAGGTGGCCTGCTTTTAACTAATATAAATATTAATGGGGTGAAAATTTAATTTCTTAAAATTTCTTTAATTAAGTGGGGAATAATAGATGTTAAAAAAAAGTTTAGCAAGATTTTCTTAAAAAAATGAAAAATTTTTAAAATAATTTAATTCATTTGTGAATAAGTTATAAAAGTTAAATTAAAATCTAACAATTATTTAGTTTTTGCAAGAATTTTGAAGTCAGTAATTTTTTTTTTTTTTTTTTTGCTGCCAGGAGATGCTAAAATATCCTATACTAACCTTTGGTCTCCCCACTGATGCAAGAAAAACAAGATTTTTAACCAATTTTTTCAAATGTGCTAGAAAGGATTAAACAATTTGATTAAATAATCAGAAAATACTTTGGTCTTAATAATAACAAAGATTTTGATGCTAAAACTTTGTTTTTATAAAGTTTGGGGCAGTTTTTCTTCCTGCTGTTCTCTTTTTTCAGCAAATTATTGAAGGTACTTATCAGTCGGTTAAGTGCCATACGTGATACATGCTTGGGTGATCATATCTCGACAGAGACATGACTGACTGGGCAGAAGATTATCCCACAGTAGGTTGCCATTGCTTTCTGCGGTAGACTGGTTACCGACCAAGGCTATAGAACCCAATCTGTACTGCTATTTAACCCATAACTGGAAGGAATAGGCAGATTAATACCTTTCCCAAGGGTATTTGGGCATAAGTGAATACAATGAATTCAGCTGGAATTTGAACTCGGCTCCCCGATTTCTCGTTCCAAGCCAATATCCAATGCACCACAATGCACATCCCTTATGGTACTTATATTTATCTCATTTCCACAACATTCATTTAATTATTCAAATGATTTAAAAAAATATTAATCAGTTTTGAGAATTTGAGAACAAGCATTCTGAAATAAAAATTGAAAATCTTTTCTTTCATTTTGTTTTCTCATATATCATAGAAAGAAGTTTTTCATTTATTTATGATTGAAGGAATTTTTTTCATTTACTATGATTGAAAGAAGTTGTTCTGTCGTCTCTTTTTATATAATACTTTTTACCTTTATCTGTTATTGAATTTTTTTTCTTTCAGATTGTACCAAAATGTTTTTTCATTTATTTATGATTGAAGGAATTTTTTTCATTTACTATGATTGAAAGAAGTTGTTCTATCATCTCTTTTTATATAATACTTTTTACTTTTATCTGTTATTGAATTTTTTTTCTTTCAGATTGTACCAAAATGTTTTTTCATTTATTTATGATTTAAATTTTTTTCATTTTTCTATTATCATAAAATGTTTTTTTCATTTATCGATTTGTGAAAGAAATTTTTTATTCATCTTTCATTGAAAAAGTTTTGTTTTTCAAAATTATCTTATGTCATAATCTTTTTGAAAACATAGGCACTTATAAATATATTTCATTTTTTTTCTAACAATAATAAAATTTAATATTTTACAGACATATCCTTTATATATTAATTTTCATTTATGTTTGTATTTCATTTTATTTCATTTATATTTTTCCATAAAGCTGTCAAAAATATATGTGAAGTCAAAATTTGTTGGGTGAGTTTTGTCTCAAGAAAAGAATAATATTACAAGAAGACACCTTAAATTTCAAAGCTTCATTAGCCTTTGTATTGTGTGATCTCAGTGGGAATAATGAAGTATAAACTAGTTAAGGACTTTAATTCCTACATTATGTATCATTGTCATCAACCATTGTTGACCTCAAATCATACCATATAATGGTTCTGGTCTTTTCACATGTTGTTATGTGAGTCATTCCTCTCCTGTGCCAATGAGAGAGATGACACAGTTTGGCTTTCTACTTGCTTTGTTTGCTGTGCTCTTAAGAAAATTTATCATTAGCGCTCATTGGCTTCAGTCTTGGACCTAAATCTTGACTAATGAACTGTCCATCCATCAAGATATTCATTCATCTTTCATCTAATCATGAACTATATCCTTTCATCATTTCTATCTATCTCTATGTATATCTTGTCATCCATCTCAAGTTGACTTCTTTCTCAATACCCATCATACTTAACTGTCTCTCTCTGCTTTTCTTCTTGCTTTCTTTAATAGTTGCTTTCCTTTCTATCTTTCAATACCTGCCATTTTCTTCATATTTATATTTCTCTATCTGTCTGTTTGCAGTCATCTGTGTAAATCTGGGGATATGCACCATTTACTTCATTTGTAATAATCTTATTCTCTTTATATTCCTATTTTCCCATATTTATCTCTATCTCTATATCTATATAAGTCTCAACATCTATAGCCATCTATACCTTTATTTGTAAATAACTGTTAATACCTGATTGCGTTCATATCTTATCTTTCTCAATGTGTTTGTACTTATTATATTTATCTTAATCTCTTCATCACTCACAATCTTTTCATGTCTGTTAATCTATCAATCTTAAGGACAAATTGGCAGCTGATTTCAAAAATTACCTAGTTTGTTGTTAACTGGGGCAAGGAATGGCTTGTTAAATTTTACAACTGCCAAAATGAAATTTCTCTCTATCAATCACTTAAAAGATGTGTTTCTGCCCTCCATCAGAAATGACTAATGCTAACATCCATGAGAATGACATACTGCACCTTCACAGGCTAACATTCTCAGCAGACATGAAGCAGAAGGATTATGTTGAATCCATGATTCGGTCTGCTGCTAAGAAAGTTCATTGTGTTTTGTTAGACACTTTTACTTTGCTGTTCATCCTTGCTTTGCATGTCATTGTCACATATGGTCTGGTGCTCTTGCTATTTATTTAGAGATTTTGGATAAAATCTACACAAGAATCAGCAATATTATTTGTCTTGACCTAACATCTCAGTTTCAGTTACTTTCCCACCACTGTAATGTAGCTTCCCCATGCCTTTTCTATAAATACTTTGATGAAAATTGTTCTGATGAACTTGTCTCTATGGTACCTAGACTTGATGGATTTAAGTGCAGTACTAAGTTGGTGGCAAGGTCTTATCATTTTACAGTTGAAATGGCTAGATGTAACTTTTCCTAAGAATACTTTCATGATAATTGTCCTGGTGAACTTTGCTCTATGATACGTAGACTTTAATAAGTTTAGGTACTAGATTTCAAGTTCCAGTTGAATTTGTGGCATTTATGTAAAAATACCCTTGGAAAAGGTATTAATCTGTCTCTTCCCTCCAGTTAAGGTTTAAATAATAGGACAGATTGGCTCCAATAGCCTTGACTGGCAACCAGTCTACTGCAGAAAGCAATGGCAACCTACTGTGGGATAATCTTCTTGCACCCAGTCAGTTATTTCTTTTGAGACATGATTGCCCAAGCATGTATCACGTATGACACGTGACTGACTGTCTGACTAGATTGGTGACAAGATCTTATCTGTTGACAGTTAAATTGGGTAGATGTAACTGTAAGTTCTATGCAAACAGTTTCACTTCTAACATTTGTCAGTTGAAGAACTCACTTGGGTACATGCTTTCCAGCTAACTTTGATCTTCAAAAATTTAAATGTGATGTCAATCGTTCTCTACTGTCTTAGGGTTTACTCTTCTAATGTTCTTGCTTCTTAATAATGTTTCTCTTTTTTATTTATTTATTCATACTCAGTAACTTCTTGTGCCTTAGTGGCTCTACTGCCTTGCATGGGGTGACATGATTAAAAAAAAATTCTGTCTATTCATATCTATTTATCTATCTCAGTTTCTTCATATGCTTCTATCTAAATCTGTGTACATTTATCTGTTCACATCTATCTATCTATCTATCTATCTATCTATCTATCTCTGTTCATTATCTATCTATCTATCTATCTATCTGATTCTGTTCATTATCTATCTATCTATCTGATTCTGTTCATTATCTATCTATCTATCTATCTATCTATCTATCTATCTATCTGATTCTGTTCATTATCTATCTATCTATCTATCTATCTATGACTCTTCATATCTATCTATCTATGACTCTTCATATCTATCTATCTATCTATCTATCTATCTGATTCTGTTCATTATCATATCTATCTATCTATCTATCTATCTATCTATCTATCTATCTATCTGATTCTGTTCTTGTTCATTATCTATCTATCTATCTATCTATCTATCTATCTATCTATCGATCTATCTGATTCTGTTCATTATCTATCTATCTATCTATCTATCTATGACTCTTCATATCTATCTATCTATCTATCTATCTATCTATCTATCTATCTATGTGATTCTGTTCATTATCTATCTATCTGATTCTGTTCATTATCTATCTATCTATCTATCGATCTATCTGATTCTGTTCATTATCTATCTATCTATCTATCTATCTATCTATCTATCTATCTATCTATCTATCTGATTCTGTTCATTATCTATCTATCTATCTATCTATCTGATTCTGTTCATTATCTATCTATCTATCTATCTATCTATCTATCTATCTATCTATCTCAGTCTATTCATATCTATCTATCTATCTATCTATCTATCTGTCTATCTCAGTCTATTCATATCTATCTATCTATCTCAGTCTATTCATATCTATCTATCTATCTATCTATCTATCTATCTATCTCAGTCTATTCATATCTATCTATCTATCTGTCTCAATTTCTTCATATGTATCTGTCTAAATCTATTTACTTGGGAGTGTCACTAATTTTAACTCTGTTAGTTGACTTCTTTTCTGAGATAAAATTTTGCTAAAGGTAAATATATTTTTGAAAATTCAAATTTATTTACTTTATTTGATAATATCACTAATTTCAGCTGACTTTTTTTTTTAGGTTTTTCTCTACCACTTTTAATCCTTTGCTGAATCGGTCATAGATTTCCTGACTTAAAACTTAATAAAACTATTTTTAATTTTTTAATGAGAGTAGATAAGCCCTCCTATTACTGGGTTTTACTTCTCCCCCTTCTTTTGAACAGGTGTAAAGGCTCATTCCTTGTTTCCTGTTTAGGAAGAGGTTGACAGTTCTTTTCTTCTCTTCAGGCCTTAATAGTGGTGTTTTTGTGGCTTTTGCATCTCTTCATACAGGATGGGGGTACAGGGTTGGCAGTTTTCTGATTGCTATTGATGACTGGTAGTTAGGAACCTGAACTTGTGCATAATGTCTACAGGGGCTGCTCTGATCAACAGTCACATAATATTGGAGTTCTTGTAATGCCATGTCACACATGGATTTCCCACCTTGAACAGAGGCTCAACTGCATAATATGTACATAGGATTGGCTATTGCCTCAGATATCATTTCTAAACTTGACTCCCATCAGATGAGCAGAGGTGATGGAATTCATTTTAAAGAAATGTGCTCCTGAGCTGTTTACTGTCCTCTCCAAACTCTATTGCTTCACTGCTTCTTTCTTTTTTATGTTTTGGAAGTCCTTATCTGTTGTTCCTATTTTTGAGAACTCTGAGGAGCCCTCTAACCCATTTAACTTTTGCCATATTAGCCTCTTACCACTTTTTAGCAAAGTGTTTGATGCTATTATCAACGCTGAAATAGTTAAGCATCTCATATCTCCTGAACTATTTTGTGACAGACAATATAGCTTTTACTTCACCATGTCTACTGGTGATTTTTTTTTTTATTTTTTAATCGTATCACCCTGAGCAAGGCAGTAACACCACTGATGTGCAGGGGGCTATGTAATAGTGAAAAGATTGGAAAAGAGAAAGCCGGAAACCACATCCTAAACAGGGAACAAGGGATGAGCCTCTTAACCTGTTCAATAGATGTGGGTGGAGTGTGAACCGGGTGATAGATCTATCTACTCCAATTAGATCTATCTTTTAAAAATATTGTTTTTTGATGATTTTTTTAAATAATCATATCGGCCCAATCAAGGCATTTTACTACCACTGTTTTGCAGGGGGTTACATAGGAGGAAATTTATGAAAAAGAGTGACAGGTTATAGCGCGTGCCAGGAAGTGGGTAAGAGAAAGATGAGAATACTGATTAGAGTGGAATGGACAGAGAAAGAAGCATTAGAGAGAAGATGCAGATTAGTGAGATAGGAGATGACTATTGACATTACATTTTTCAATTCTTGGTGATTGTAGCTGTCGGGCTATCTATCTATCTATCTTTTTTTTAAAAATATCATATGGCTCCAGGCAAGACATTTTACTGCCACTGTTTTGCAGGGGGTTACATAGGAGGAAAGTCGTTGCAGTTTGACAGGAACTCTTCTGGTGTTTCCCCTGGCAGGAGAGTTCAGTTGACAAACTTTCCGTACGCCATGAACAAGTCGGTCACGAATACCTTTATGAGTACATGTTTTATGCACTCAATGCCCTTCTTGTCTTCACACACTTAATTGCTGGTAGACTTTAAAAGTATTAGAGGTATATCAACTGCTCTACAATACCTACCTATATTTCTCATCATGTCTATACATCTAACTCCCCATTCATGTATATTTACTAATTCATGATTTTTATATCTACCATTGTTTATATTTATCTTCATATCTGTCTATTGCAGTTTATTTTTTCATCTATCTATGTTTGTTTTTTTCATCTATCTATCTATCTATCTATCTATCTATCTATCTATCTGTTCATATCTCTATCTATATGTCACAGTCTTTTCATATCTATCTCAGTCTGTTTATCTATTTCAATTTTTTGCATCATTTATTTATCTATTTTAGTCTTGTCTTTTTCTTTGTATCTCTCTATCTATCAAAGTTTGTTTCTATCTATCAAGAAAATCAAGTATTTTTCAAGAACATGTGAAGGTCATTCAAAGGTCAGAGTTCTAGAGAATGCACTCAATGTGGATTAACTTTCCATCCCCATTCCATGTTTTTCTTCTACTGTGTCTTATTTGCAACATAAAAATCAGTGTTGTCATGCAACAAAATACCTGGTCAATATCTTTGTTCAGAATATGTATTTATTTAACACTCACAGGATACATCAAAGCAGGGAAAGTACCAAAATTTATTTAATCTGTACAGCAATCTGATTAAAAAAGAACAACATTTTCTGTCAACTTGTTTGAATGATCACATGATTGGAGTAAAAAGAATTTTTTGGATTGCATTTCTGTCTTTGATTTGCTGTATAAATTCAGTAGAAATACATTCTTTTTTAAATGAATTATGATAAGTGATGAGAAATGGATCATTTACAACAGTGTTAAGCAGAAAAAAATAATGGGATTAAGTGACATGAGCCAACTTTAGCCACCTCAAAAGCAGGTCTTCATTTTTAAAAAGTCATGCTATACATCTGGTGGGATTGGAAAGAAATCTTGTAGTATAATCTCCTGCCAAGTAACCAGTCAATTTTGAAAAGTAATGCTTGCAACGGAATAAATTAAAGGCTGAATTTGAGAAAAACATTAAGAATTAGTGTACAGGAAAGTTTTTGTTTTCCATCAGGATAATACCAGACCTCACATTTCTTTGGTACTCTGCAAAAATTATTGCAGCATGGTTTTGATGTGTTACTTCACTGACCATATTCAACACACATTGTTCCTTTAGATTTTTATTTAATAAGGTCCTTACAAAATAATCTCAATGGTAAAAAGTTTAATTCTTTGGATGACAAAAAAAAAAAAAAACTTAACTAATTCTTTGCCAAGAAACCACCAAAATTCTGAACAGACAGAATCTTTAAGTTGAAGGAAAAATAGAGAAAGTTCTTGCATTGAAATGGTTCATATTTGGTTTGATAAATATTTAATGATGTTATTTTGTTTTATGTTTTAATTTCCTTTAAAAATCGCCATGAACTTTCCCAGTAACCCAATAACTAGCAGAAATGTCCAACAAACAGAATTGACAAAGTTTCCAAAAGAAAGTAAAGAACAGGGAAAAATAATAAGAAGCAAACCACGTATAGATGCAAGACAAAAGTAGGCAAAGCAACAGTAATAAGACAAAAATTTTTACAAAGTAGGAATAGTGTTAACACTGAAAAAGGAGTGCAGACAAGTGATTTCAAGACAAGAAAACTTAAATATGGTGGACAAGACCAAGAAGTAGTCTATCTTATTGGCTAAAAAAACAAACAAAAAAAAACAGCATGCATCTGTACAGTTTGTTTATGAATTTGAGAAAGGGAGATATTTTGGCAGACATTCCAAAGCTTCTGAAAGCTAATTTAATAGAGAATTATTCTCTCTGCTTTCCTTAAAGTCCATTCTTTTTTCACTCGGTTTCTTTCATCATGTTTTCCATCTTTTTGACTCTCTTCTCATTTTCTCCCTTCTTAAACTTGTATGTAATATCAGTCTATTTATATCGCAAATTATGACAAGACTTGAGACCACAGAAAAGTGGTTCTATGAAAGGACGCTGAGAATACTATGGCAGGAGGGTGTAAGCGACAAAAAGTCTTAAGAAAAATGGAAACTTAAAGGATACTTACCTCTTGAATCAAAGAAACAGCAGAAATTTCTAGGACACTTAATGGGGAAAGAAGGCTTGGAAAATTTAAAACCCGCAGGATATATTGATAACAAAAAGGACCAAGTAAAGCAGCAAATATCTTACCTAACAAGATTATTTGAATGGTTGGCTGAATGGATAGCAGAAAGACAAACTTTACTAAAACCTATGAAGTATAGACAGTTGTAGAAAGCCATGATATCCCACATCCAGAAGAGATATGGTAAATGGCAGAATTGTGCATGAGTTGTTGAACTTGGACATGAATAAGAAAGGTTATTTAAAAGAAAGGATATGTTTGTTCTGACCATGTGACAGTAGAGTCATGTCTATTCAGTTTTCTGTTCCTCTGTTTGTTTTTGTCATCCCAATCTATTCAAGCTTTCAATTCAACCAATTCAGTGTTTTCAAGAAGATTCTAATGGAAATGTTTTGAATATCAATTTTAAATCAGATGATTCTATTCTTCATTGCACTCTCATATCAAAATATTTCTTTTCATCATGCAATTATGGAATATTTTAAAATCACTTTGGTTCTTTTAAAGGGTAACTATTTTTTAAGTTATTTTTGAAAAAAAAAAAACAGTAGAAAACTATATACAGCTATTTGTGTACGAATCTACCTGCATCTATTTCATTATGCAAGTGTAATAAACATTAATGCACTTAAAAATACTCGCACACACATAATTAAAAGATTGGTACTTCACACACACAGACATATCGTTAATATATAACATGTTCCTCTCTTTCTTCTGTAATGTGTGCAGGTGGTGTGGTGTAATTGATATTGTCTCAGAATATAAAATCAGGGAGTTGAGTTCAAATTTAACAAAAGCCTTACCTCCCACTTTTGCTTTGTGTCATACAGTAAAATGAGCCTTGTCTTGTAATACACATAAACTGTGCTGCTTAGTCTGTAACCTGCTACTTTCAGTGGCTCTTAGACCTTGTACAAAATAAATGTTATTTTTAAAAAAAAAACAAAAAAAGCAACAACAACTGAAATGGCTATTGCATGTGAATAGGCATAGGTATGTTCATCAATTACCCAGTTCAAACTCCTCCTGGGTCTTTTGAACAGGAGTTGATATCTATCTCTTGTTTACTCTTTAGGATAGGGTTTCTTCACATCTCTTTTACTTAAAGTGACTCCCTGGCATCTTAATAGCATTATTGCATTGCTTGGGGTGAATTGATTAAAAAAGAAAGACTTGAAGAATAAAAAACAACACAACATGTTGATGTTCCACATTGCTTCAGATAGAAGGTTAGGTAAGAAATCCCCATCAAAGCACAGAGAAGTTACGTTCTGAAGGTGTGAAAGTGATTGAAGCTGAAATGTTAGGTCAGGACCAATAACTGCAAATTCTTCTTTGTATGCATTAGCAGAAGAATAATGGTAATGATCATATTAATAAAGATTTGCTTAAGCTTGTCAGGAGAGTTGCCATGAAAATATTTGTAGAAAAGACAGAGGGAAGTGACATCACATCAGTAAGATGGTGACTGAAGATGCCAGATTAAGATCAATTACATGACAGACTTTCCTTCAGATTTTGTCAAGAATCTGGAAATATACAACAGGAGCACTAGACCAGATATGGCAACAGTATTTAATGCACATTTGAATTGTAGAATTATAAATGCACATGACAGATTCCAGCAAAGAAAATTATCTAGTATGACGCAGTAACCCAACTTTCCTTGCAGTCAGTGCATCTACTGATTCAATGTAGTCACTTCACTTCACTTCACTTCAAGTCAATGGAAAACATGAGTGCAAGAAGGCACAGTGTATTGCTCACCTGCAGTGTTGCATCAGCCTTTGCTGATGGTAGACAGAAAAGATTCTCTATGAAATAAATGAAAGCAGTTTTGTTTTAAAGGCATAAAAATTTACTAGCCATTTCTTGCTCCAGTTAACCACTGAGTAGAGGTCCTTGTCAAGAGCCACTGCTGGGTTACTTTGTCAAATTTGTTGAATTTCCTACTAAGACAGATGTCAGTGGTAGTATCATCTACATCTTAAATTCATGTATTTAAGGCACAAGGGAAAAAAATTTGTCAGAGCAGTTACCATGAAAATATTTGTAGAAAAGACAGGGGAAGACACATTAAATCAGTGAGAAAGTGACTGAAGTTGAGATGCCTGGTCAGGATCAATTATATAGCAGATCATTCTTTTGAGTTGTACAGCAGGAGCACCAGACCAGTTTTGGCAACAGTATTCAATGCACAGGTGAATGGTAAATTTAAAAAATTGCAAGATGGATTCTGACACAAAAAAATTGTCTGTCATGCCAGAGTGTACTAACTTTTGTTGCAGTAGATGAAGCAATTGATTTGGTGAAGTAACTCCACTTAATGTTAGTGGAAATCATGAGGCCAAGAAGATATAGCCTGTTGCTCATGGAAGTTAGCATCAGCCATGCTGATTAGGTTCTCCATGATTAAATGAAAATGCTTTTGTTTTAGAGACATTAAAATTTACAAGCCATTTCCTAGAAATATCAAATTTTATATATATTTACAATGTTTTACTTTTTTTTAAAAAAAGGTAAACATAGATAAATTTGTTCACTCTTATTGATACTGGGGTGAAGATACAAGAGAAAATGAGAATTTTATTTTCATAGCAAGAGGAGGAATAAATCTGATCTTTTATTGGGGTCGAGAGAGAATACATGAGATAAATGATAACTCACACAAACACACAGAAAATCCTGTTAGATTAAGATTTGAAGGAAGATTATTTAAATAACTGAAATTTTAAAGATTTGTTTTTGATCAACTACACAAATGAAAAAATGTTCCAAAAACAAAAGAAAATTGGCAAGTAGAACTGAACTTTTCAAGAAAAGTGTGAATATTTATATTTTGTGAAAGAGTTAGTGTTGATCATTGTCGGGTATTTCAGAAATTACTTGTAAATGTTTCTTTTTTTAAAGTTGTGATTAGTAAACATTATGACTGTTGTATATGCAAAAATTTGCATGTCTGCAAATTTTCTCACCCTCACAATTTCTATTACTCAAAATTTAGTTTTGTTGTTTAAGCTGTGGGTCTCTGATTGAGAAGTAATCAGTGAGTGAGCTTGCAGATCTCGTGGTTGGGTACTCAACTATAGGGTCTGTGATCCTCCATTTCTGGTCCACTTCAACTCTCCCTGAGCAAATAATGACCATTTTGTGATCCTGTGTTTGAGACCCCTGATCTCAAAAATTTCATGCATGTTTTAACAAACTTCAGTTGTATAACTCTTAAATTACCCTACACACACCACCACCACCAAAAAAAATAATAATAATAATAGCACAACTGTCAGTTTCATTTTGTGTAATCTACAGTTGTATACTGTCCCTCTCAGGTTCTTCTTTATTATATAGAATCACGAACAAATTCATAAACATTTAGTTAAGATTAAGTAACAGAACAGGTATTTATTTTCAAGTATATATATATATATATATATATATATATATATATATATAAATCAATTCAGATTTTCTTTTTCAATAGTCTGTGCTGTTTGATAGGGGAATTCTAAAATGAAGACTTTCTTCCAGGCATAGACCAAAGTTTTAGATCCTACCTTAAAGGCAGACACTTTTCCCTTAAAACTCTATATTTCACCTCCAGAGTTTCTTTGTTTTCATGTTATGATTCCCACAAATGCAAAGAAACCATTGTACTATTTCCTGCATCAAATTTGTTAGGTTTGTTTTGGGATGTTTAACCTAACTTCATAGGAAGCATTAAACTTGTTCTCATTTGTAAATCTTTTCTTCTTCTACAAACATTCTTCTTCTTCTTCTTCTTCTTCTTCTTCTATGTGCCCTGTCCCTTCAGGACGTAGGCGATCATGGCTCTCCACGTCTCCCTATCCCTTGTGGCTCTTATCCCTGTTGCTCCTGGCAACCCCCGTTCTGTCATCCACCTGATCAGGCCCTGCCTTCCTCTGTCTCTCCTTCTTTCTAACTGACCAGTCAGTATCAGGTTCTCCAGGCTATCCTTCCTCATTGCATGTCCCAGGAACTTCAGTTGTCTCTTCCTGATGCTCAGCATCAATTTCCTTTTTGTTGCCATTCTTTCTAACACCTTGTCATTGCTTGTATGCTCAGTCCACGATATCCGTAGCATCCTTCTGTAGAACCACATTTCGGCCGCTTCCAGTTTTGTCCTCATTTTCGATGATATTGTCCAGCATTCACTGCCGTATTGAAGAACTGACATCATGTAGCAGTCTAGCACTCTTTTCTTCATTTCTATTGAGATTTTCCTGTGTGTTAGTATTTTGCTCATCTTCTGGAACGCGTCCTTTGCCATGCCAATTCGCCTTCGGATCTCCATGTCGCACTTTCCATCTCCTGTTAGAACACTTCCTAGGTACTTAAATTTTTGTACTTGCTTGATTCTGTTATCCCCCACCTGTATTTGGCATTTTGGGTTGTATCTTTTGCTGATGACCATGCACTCAGTTTTCTTAAAGTTTATTTGTAGTCCCTTCTTGTCACTCTCCACTGCTACTTTCTGTATGAGATCTTGCAGTTTCCTTTCCGTGTCTGCAATCAGCACTGTATCGTCCGCATACCTTATGTTGTTCAGGTTGTGGCCTCCAATAACAAATCCTGGCGTGTCATCTAGGGTCCTCAAGATATTCTCGCTGTATAGGTTGAACAAATCCGGTGAAAAGACACATCCTTGTCTTATGCCTTTTTCTATCTTTGTGTATCTACTGAGGTCGTTACCTGTCCGTATGCAGGCCATTTGCTGCCAGTAGAGATTCTTGATTATTCTTATGTCTTCCCCGAAAATGTTGAGGCTGCCTAGCATCTCCATCAATTCTTTGTGTTGTATTTTGTCGAATGCTTTTGCATAGTCAATGAAGCATAGGTACAAGTCTTTCTTCATTTGTAATGCCCATTCAGAGAGCATCCTAATCATGAATATGGCGTTCCTTGTTCCAGTGTCTTTGACGAACCCGCACTGTTCCTGCCCTATCTCTGGCCTGATTCTGCTTCTCGCTCTATTCATCAGGATACTGACAATCAGTTTAAACATTACTTCTTTAAAAATTCTGGTCCTGAAATACTTTAAAATTCATATTAAAAGATGGATCTGACTATGAGGCTTAATTAAATATTTTGAGATTTTAAGAGCTTTATATATTTCATGAAATTCTATAAGTCATAAAAAGATTGCTGATTTTGCTTTAAATAACTATCTGGAGAAGCTTACTCTTGTTTCAGTTAATGAACTGTTTGCCCAGGACAAGCCCCTGAATCACCCAAGATAGAGGAATTACTGAATGATGTATGATTCTAAGAGAAGGCCAGAAGGTGCTACTGTTTCTTTCTCATCATACTTCAGTAGAATCACATTACTGTTGCCTCAAGGCACATTGTTCGGCATTCATTTCCATAATGGATGGTTGATATTACATAAAAATTCAGTACTGTTTTCTTTGTTTTTAATAAAAATTTCCTGTTTTAATACTAAGTTTTTAGATCCTATTTTATAAGCATACACTCTTTTAAAAATTTCTTCTGCAATGTTTCTCTGCTTTCATGTTTCAATTCCCAAAAAGGTATAAAAATCATTGTACTATCTTCTTTTAAAATAGTTTTTCAGTTAGACCATCTTTGTTTTCATGGCCTTTCAGTAGCACTGATGCAAGATATTTTGAGTTCACCTCTAGTTTCTTTGTTGCTTGATAAACTATATTATTAGTTAAACATTTGCTCTCCAGCGGGTAGCTTTTGCCATTTCTGCAGTAACAGTGCTACTTTAATGTTACATTTTTTGGGGGGAGTTTCTTTTTCATTGGTTGGATTACCTTATCCATGCAACAATATTTTAGTTTTATTGCATTTCTATAAAATATTTTATTATGCTTACAAGTAACCGTGAAGTATTTTTCAGTTAGATACTTCCTGCATTCATCTTTATAATCAAATAATTTGGATATCTGCTTCACAGCTTGGTATTACTGAAAACACACTAATGCATACATACATACATGCAGGTGTGTGTGTGTTTCTATGTAAAAATTTCAGATAAAGTATATCAGTTATAGAAGAATATAAATAGAAACAAAAGGAAAACTTATCTTAGCTGACGTGTTTCATCCTGTGAGGGACTTTTTACTTCAGAGGATGAAACACATTGACTAAGATTTTCTTTCATCTTTATATATATATATATATATATATATATATATATATATAATGTTGTATGGGTGCAAGGCCAAGTATATAGAATGTTTGCTTTTTGACTATGAATCCTGGGTTCAAATTTTAACATGTCATTTATCAGGAAGTGAACTTCTTGATATTATTGGTCTGGAGGAGGCAATCTTAGCATGCGGCACTTTTGAGACGTGCCTGAAAAACACACCACAAGTTGACTCAAGTTTTGTGAGTTAATTTGGGTAAACGACTCTCTTTGAGGAACAATCAATGGTTGTGCTAGTTTGAAGTCACAAGTCATCATGACTTTGGCTTGAGCAATATGGTCTTGTTCAGACTGTTTTTCAGATCAGATAATGCAATCTCTTCCAAAAACTGTAACTAAGGTTCACTCAGCATAGTTGCCATATAAGCAACATGTGGGCCCTGTGGGTGCTGAACAAACAAAATGTGTCAGAGCAAGTTCTTGCAGTGGGGTTTAGCTAGCTACCCTGATAGATGGGTGGGTATCCTTGAATACAAGTGGCCATTATTATTATTATTATTATTATTATTAAATATATGTCACATCATTTTGATGTTTTAATATCATTAAATCCCACCAACCTGCTGACTCTGTAAGTTGGTTGTTTTACTTGTCCCAATAATATCACAGGTTTTGAATTCAGAAGTGTTCTTCTCTTAGACTGATTGCATTGTGCTACCTTCTTTTTTTCAGTAACAGTATGTTTGTTTGCATGAACTTTCGGTAGAACTAAAATGGGATATGTTGAATTAACCATGTTTGTGATGACCTTGGAGATACTTTTTTTTTTGTTTTTAAACTGTTTACCAAATACATGACCCAAGAACCACTCAAAACAGAGAATTACTGAATGATTTTGTATAAACATGACAGGAGGTAAAACATTTAGACTATGAAGATATATAGAAAATGTAAAAGTTAATTGTAGTGATCAGGGATAGATCTTCCCAAAAAAACCTGTTCCACAAAGTAGCTTTTTTAAGAAGCTTTATAAATGAATCTTCTTCCTTACAAGTGAAATACAAAAAGGATGGGAATGATTTGTCTCAGTGTGTGTGTCATGGTAGACCTTAGATGTAAAGGTTGCAACTGGTGAAGCAAAGAAATACAGATTGTGTGAACATTGTCATGGAAAAAGCAATTGAGTAGCAAGAGGCTTGTAATGTTTTGTTTATTGGAAAGAGTTTGTGTAGTGGGAAATATTTCATCACTAACAAGGCTAGGTTAGATGTTTCAACCTAGATATGGTGACCCTATTCTATTTTTTGTCTGATCTAACTCATCCTTTTTGCTTTTTAAATCATTTCAATCCAGGCAAAGGCAGGACTGGTACTAGTGTTCAGTAGCTTACAGTGAGAGAAATTATTGGGCACAAGGGGTCTTGAAGAAAGGATAAAAGATAAACAGGATTCAAGAAGATGCAGGATGGTAATATATGTTACAATTTTTGGAGATTGTAGCTATCAGGGAAACAAGTAAACAGAAGGGTGTTCCACAGTCAGGAAGTGTGAGAAAAGAAGCTATTCGAGTAAAAGTGGCAGTTATATCTAAGAATTTCAATGGTAGATGCCATTCTATTAGCACACTTAAATTCATGTAATTGGAACATCAAGGAAAAAAGCTCATCATAGCAGTTGCCATGAAAATATTTGTAGAAAAGACAGAGAGAAACAACATCACATTGATGAGAGAGTGACTGAAGTCAAAATTACATGTCAGGACCAATTACATTGTAGATCCTTGTTTGTATTTTGTTGAGATTTTCAAGATGAATAGTGACAGCAACCAACCAGATATAAAAATAGAGCTTGGCAGGAAAAGTTAAATAATTTCTGGAATAGTGCAAGGAATTAACCATAGTCTTTACTTTCCAGTTTCAGTAGAGTCCAAATTTGCTTACATGGTCATGTAGGTGATGGATTATTTCCAACTCGACAACCTCTTTCTCACAGATAAAATGTTGCAATTTTCTCAGTATTCTCTTACTTATTTCCATAGAAAGTCTTCAGGTAAACAACATTCTTTAGTTCTACTGTCCTAGCTTTCACAGATAAAACTTGCCATACCATGCACATTGTAGGAAACCATCCTAATTCTCTTTGTATTCCATTTAGTTTTGCTCTAAAATATTCATTATATTAACCATTATTTTGTGAAGAGGATTCTTACCCAACCACTTGAGTCTTAACCTGTTTAAATCTAGCATTAACCATTATCTTCCTCACATATTCTCATAAACTGCGGCCTTTACGTTTTCTTCTGTAGCCCTCTACCTTGAGCGGCCCTTAGACCTTTTAAATAATGAACATTATTGTGAAAAAACAAACAATTATCAGCATATGTATGAGTTCCAATAAAAATTTTAACAACTGGTGCACCAAACTAGTTCACACATCAGATCTGTTTGGTAGTGGGCTGTTGGTGGTTTAAACAAAAACACTTAACAAGATAATCCCTTCGTCCAAGTATATCTGCTTTTTGAAAAATAACCAAATGAAAGCATGTCTGAAGGGATGACATGAGGGTTGGTCACTTTTTCAATTACCTTCTGATTTCTCTATTGTTTGCTAACTTGTTTTTGAATGTCAGTAATGTTTTATGTTTTTCGACTGCAATTTGAAAATAACTCATGTGAAGAATGCTGATGGCTTCACAGGTTGCCACATGAATATTTTTATTGATCTTAATAATGTTCACCCAAATCAAGATCCAAGAACCGCTCAAAGGGCAAAAAGTGAAGTTCCTTATGCTAAGCAAGGAGGATAATGGTTAGATTTGAAGAGTTCAAAATTGTGGTGATTGCAAAAATGTAATAAAATGAAAATACTTTAGAAGAAACTGAAAATCTAGTTCAAAACAGGGAACAAGGGATAAACCTCTACTTCTGTTCAATAGGCTAGGGAGGAGTGTGAACCAAATTTTTTATATTGTAACAATGCTGAGCAGCTGTTAGAGTTTTTGAGAAAGAACACATTGATGGCTTCCAAACAGTTCAAGTTACCTAATTTTAATCACATACTTGGCTCAACCACTAGTATGGTTTTAAGGCATTTTCTAAAAATGCTACATGCTGAGATCATCACCCCAGACTGATAACATCAAGAAGTTACTGAAAGGACAAATAAATAATATATATATATATATATATATAATATCACTTCAAAATGTGTAAAGTTTTTCTACTGACTGAAACTGAAGAGATTTGAAGAGGACAAGATTGTTGTGATTGGAAAAACACAGGAATAAACATACTTTACAAGGAACTGGAAATTCAGCCCTAAACAGGAAATAAAAGAATAAACCTCTACTCCTGTTCAAAAAACCAGGAAGGAATGTGAACCAGAAAATAGGGGAATTTGTTGACTTCTATTAAGAAGAAAATTAAAAATTACAAATCAGTAAGTAAAATTTCAGTGTTCTGGCAGAGATGTATAGAGTTGAAGTAGACCTTAGAAGTTGCCATCAAAAATGGATTTCTTTTCACTGCAATCACCAAAAAGTGTTCATTCATCATCACAATCGACAATCTCTATCGCCAATACCCAGAATTCACATTTTGAACAACACATACGTGTACATAAGCAATCTGGCTTACGGCCATATCATGTTGAATACACCCATTCTCACTGGATCATCGAAGTTAAGCAACGTCGAGCCTGGCCAGTACTTAGATGGGTGTACATTGGGAATACCAGGTGCTGTAAGCATTTAGTGATGGATGTGCATTGTGGTGCAGTGGATATCGGCTCGGAAAGAGAAATCGGTGAGCTGAGTTTGAATTCCAGTTGAATACCCTGCATTCACTTAAGTACTGGTACCCTTGAGAAAGGTATTAATTTGTCCCTTCCCTCCAGTTATGGGTTAAATAACAAGGGTAAGACTTGGGGACCTTAAAAACAAATCCCAATGAATCTTGATACTCGAAAAGAAAAAGTATTGCTAGACACAAAACTTATATAAAAACAACAATAAATTGTTGAAAGAAACAGGTATGATCAGCAATAAATAAATAAAAAATTTAGTTGGTAATAAATGACCTGCCGAGGGTGATATGCCATAAAAACAAAACAACCAATCAACAACGAACTACACCCTTGTGCAAATTAATTGAAACAAAATGAGTAATGTCTTCCTAGGATCCTTCACACTTTCCATGATCATGTATTTGTCATCTCTTGGTGTTGTTTTTCTCTTTTGACTGCAATTTCCTTTATGTTTTTGACTGATGGATCCAGTTTGTTTCTTCACCTTGATGACATAACTGACAGTTGAAAGGTTGACACAAACATTATCTCTATATAAAAAAAACGACAATAAATTGTTGGAAAAAAAAGGTATTACCAGCAATAAATAAAAAAAAAATTTAGTTAGCAATAAATGACCCACAAGGTTGATATGCCATAAAAACAAAACAACCAACCAACATAAGCAATCCATAAGTATTTCTTATTACTATTGACATTATTTTAGTGGGTAAACTTGATTCAGTAGACATCATGGTTTATTTAAAATTGGTAAAAGAGAAAACAATAAGAATTACATTTTCTTTAATAAGACTTTTGATCTGGTAGACATTAATTTTATAGCTTATAAATAGGCAGAGGCATTAACTCAATCATGTGAATTAATCAAAATAATGTATATAGTAATAAAAAATATGTATTGTAGTGTGAAAGTGACAGTCACCATGCACTGTTGATTAGCCAGTGAGTTTCAGTTTTGTTTAATGGCATATCAGCTTCTGTGGGTCATTTAATGCCAAAAAGGTGGGGTTTTAAGGTATTTTTTTAATGTTTGGTTATAATGAGAAAGTTGATTTAGTCAGATTTTGATTAAAATTTTTTTTTTTTTAATTTATTTTTTAGAGAACATTTCTAGTTTTGTATTCTAAAATGTGTTGCTGGTAATAATTTTTTCCTTCAAAAATGTATCATGGCAATAATTCTTTTTCCTTCAAAAATGTATTGGTGGTAATATTTTTTCTTAAAAAAAGTCTATTTTTATGCTTTTACATCCCACTTTTGGAGTTAACTATTTGCCCATAGATGGAACCCTAACAGGTGCTACCACTCTGTCAGGATGGACCTGGGTTCAACAGCAATTATGAGGTGGTTCCATGCTTCTCACAACCTCCCAATTAGAGACCTTGCTGACAAATGTAGCTTACCGTCACACCCAGGACCAGATTGGTCACTTTTCGTTTATAAATATAACCAACTCTAAATAAATGGTAGCCAGACAATTCTCTGACAGGACAATTGGTCAATGCTTTACATCTTTTTAATTTCAAGCTCTCATCCAGTTTTTTTTTTGTTTTTTAAGAGCATTCTTTCTAAGCTCTTCCATTGTCACCATGGAGTTTGTCAAGACAGAATGAGGAGGCAGAAAGCTTTTATCTGAAGGATACATTTTATTGTTAACAAAATTAGAGAATCCAAAAGTTACTAGAGGTGCAAACAATGAAAACTGTGTTATGCAAGAATGACAATAAACGATGATGTAATTTGAGAGTCCAGCAGTTCAGTTCTTAAAACCACACAGTCAGACTACTTGCATGTATGATTTGACTAGCAGTATAGCCCGGTGTTACTTGGATGTAATGAAAGCTTTAAAACTAATCCATGATCCTGGAGCTTAGGCTCAGCCTAAAGATTATTTGTGTAAAGTTTGGTGAGAATCGGATAAAAATTGTGGATTTGTATAAAGGACATACAGACAGATAAACAGACATACACACAAACATCTTACTTTTTATATGTATATATATATTTACATATATATAAAAATTATCGATTTTCTGCACTATTGTAAGAACTGCAACCTTGAAACTTCTGAATATCGTTTCTTATGTCTTTGTCTATGAGTGTATCAAATTTGATTAAAATCGGCCCACTCCTTCTATAACCCGATTTTTTTCGATTATCGATTTTCAATATTTATCAGGGGTACCTCGACACAAAACCTAGCTAAGAACACTTGCAGATGCTTATAGTACAACTGTGTGAATTTTCAAGAAAGTCAGTTCAGCCATTATGGAGTATATAGGTAACGGACACACATATACACAGTTCCATTTATAAATAATTTTAGATTATAATGCTCAAGGCTTGTGCAGAATAGACCACACTTTTTGGAAGAGCTAAACACAAAGAATTAGTGCATAGCATTTCACAATGTCCTCAAACTAGACTCTTCAGGTTTTGAATTCAGAGTTCTATTTCTTGTAGACAGGTTATCACCTAAGGTTATAGGATCCAGTCTGTCCTACTATTTAGCCATAGTTGAGAGGATAAGAGATGTGTTCATACCTTTCCCAAGGGTATTAACACTTAAGTGAATGGAATGAACTCAACTGGGGTTTGAACTTAGCTTTCTGATTTCTCAATACAAACTGCTATCCATGACTCTACCATGCCTAGTATTATGTGTGTTTGATTTTTATTTTTTATTTTTTTTCATTGTTCTGAACAGGAAGTCACTTGTACGCAAAATGTATATATTTAAAATTGAAATGTAGCATTCCAAAAATGTGAAGCTGAAGCCAGTAAAAAAAAAATTCTGTTTGACACTGATAACATTAACTTTCCCTGATAATGATTACAAATGGCTAAAGATACACAAAGCGAAACATGAATTTTGGACAGTTTTCAAAATTCAATTTGGATGTACAAAAGCAACTGATATATAAATTGTAACAATATGATAAAAAATAAAAGGAGAAAAAGACAGGCCATGTCAGCTGAATTTAATAAAACTTGAATAATTGAATCCATGCTGCCTAAACATACTTCACATATATATATATATATATATATATATATATATATATATATTATAAAAGCTGTTGGATTTTTCTTTATTTCTGTTGGTTTGTTGTCATGTTAATGGAAGCAGAGAAAGGTGGGCTCTGTGAACACACAAACACAAAATGAACTTTACTGTATTCCTGTGTTCATTGGCAGTTGGAAGCTGCTACTGATTACTACTACTACTACTACTCATAAGGATGCCTCATTTTCTTTTTGTCTTGTTTTTAAATTAAGTTGTTTAAAAAAACAAACAAGACAGTTTGCAAAATATATATTTATTATATAAAGTAAATGCTTTTCCTCATTAGGCTATGGATTTATTGATATATACAGTGTGTGATGGGTAAATTATCACCATTTTATATTTTTAACATGCACATTTTTTTTGATTTTGTCAACTGCACAGTAGAGTCAGTTGGAAACCATCTGTGAGAAAAAGAGCACCATGACGCAATTCCCTCTGCCAGAAATTTGGAGAAGGCATTTACACCTCTCTCTCTCTCTCTGTCTATTCAGCTCTCTCTCTCAGTCTGTTCAGCTCTCTTTCTCTCCCTCTCAGTCTGTTCATCTCTCTCTCCCTCTCTCTCAGTCTGTTCATCTTTCTCTCTCAGTTTATTCATCTCTCTCTCTCTGTCTGTCATCTCTCTCTCTCTCAGTCTGTTCATCTCTCTCTCTCTGTTCATCTCTCTCTCTCAGTCTGTTCATCTCTCTCTTTCAGTCTGTTCATCTCGCTCTCTCTGTCTGTTCATCTCTCTCTCTGTCTGTTCATCTCTCTCTCTCTCTCAGTCTGTTCATCTCTCACTCTCTCAGTCTGTTCATCTCTCACTCTCTCAGTCTGTTCATCTCTCACTCTCGCTGTCTGTTCATCTCTCACTCTCATAGTCTGTTCATCTCTCTCTCTTTAATACAAACATTTCAGAGTGTTTGCATGTCATTTTGGGGACAGTGCAGATGATTTGGAAATTGTTGGATGATATATCAAGTCAATATCATGCTGTTTGAAATGATCATTAGTGATGAGAATGTTATGCATCCATTCATTTTCCCACAGACTCAGAATGCAAGCCTATCAAATGCCTTAAAGAGGTAGTGCTGTTCTGGTTCAAGAAGGAAGACACTATTTTTTCTGACAACAACACTCTGCCTCATGCCACACAAGCAAGAGAATTCAGTCATGTCTGTAAGACAAATTCTATGATGATATAACTTCTTACAACCAGATTGCAACCCTCTTAATTATTATGTGTATGGCACAGTTGAGCAAGAGACCAACAAAATCCCTTGTAACACCAAAGATGAATGGAGGCAAGGATTATGGCAGTATTCACCAACTTAAATAAGGAAACCGCCCAGAAGAGTTGAAGATTGTGAAGTCGTCTAAAGGCCATAAGAAGGTGATTTTATTGAAAAAATTTACTCTTTAGTATTTTTCATTTGGCCACAGTTATTCAACATTCTAACGTTTCATGACCTGAGAGTTATTTTTTGTTTGATGTAAAAATATTTCTGGAGGACAGTCCGGTGATACCTGTCACTCATCTTGCTTCTTTCCAGTTGAGGGAACAGTTCCGAGGAATTTTATCCCCTTCACACCGTTTATGCTAAAAGTTACTGGATCATGATCAGGTGATACTTATTGCGTGTGTTGCACCTTACTGGGCAAGGAGTTAATTATCTTAGATTAACCCCTTTCACATTGTTATGTTTTATATTTTCATTGTTTATTGCCATAAATTTTCTTGGAATTAATAGTGGAGTGGTTCCCCTTTTCCTTCTCCACAGTGGTTTATTGAGAAATCACATTTATTTAGCTGGTTATCAATTCTTTTACTCTTTGGCAGGTTTTTTTTTTCTCTTACTAGGCTGCTAACAACTCTCCTCACTCACAAGAACATGGAGCCAGGTAGCCAGTTTAGTCATTGACACTGTGAAATACATATATAGATATCTATCTACATGTACACACACACACACATACACACACACACACACACATAAATATATGCACACACACACACACACACACACACACACACATATATATATATATTCCTTCTAAACAAACTTGTATATATACCTGTGTATCAGTTTGGGGTGAAAAAGTTTTTGTCCCTCTTAATTATTGGATGTGTGTTGTGGTACAGTGGATATCGGCTCGGAACAAGAAACCAGGGAGCCGAGTTCGAATTCCAGTTGAATCCATTGTATTCACTTCCACGCAAATACCCTTGGAAAAGGTATTAATCCATCTCTTTCTTCCAGTTATGACTTAAATAGCAGGACAGATTGGGTTCTATAGCCTTGGTTGGCAACCATTCTACTGCAGAAAGCAATGGCAACCTACTGCAGGATAATCTTCTGCCCAGTCAGTCATGTCTCTTTCGAGACATGATCGCCCAAGCGTGTAACACATATGGCACTTAACTGACTGAATTGTTGTGAGGGAATGGTTTATGGATCTGAGTTAATAGGGCGGAGGAAAGAAGAAAATGAAATAATTTTTTTTTAAAGTTCTTTTTAAGTTTTAAGTCTGAATACCCACTCTTTATAACTATGATTTCATAGCACAAGTAAAACTCGACTGAAAAAAAACAAAAAAACATTAAAGGTGCAACCCCAAATAAACATTACACTCATAAACATAAGTTTATACCAATATAGATGTAAATCTATATATATATATATATATATATAGATGTAAATCTATATATATATATATATATATAGATGTAAATCTATATATATATATATATATATATATATGTAAGTAGTACAAACTAATAGGTTGGCAGTCCACTGTTTGTAGTGATTTTCTTTATTAAGAGTGCTCAATCTTTAGTAGAGCATTATATATGGTAATATTTTTTTATTATAAGTTTCTATATGTAATGATTCCCAACAGAAAAAATAATTCACTTTGTGATAAGGTGCCAGTAAGATAGTACCGAAACACGGCACTCCTTGTGTTGCAGTAAACTATGTTTTCATTATATACATATAACAAAAATATTACCACCCACACACACACACACACACATATATATATATATATATATATATATATTCAAACAGTCGTAGAAAGATATTAGAAAATCAAAATTTTAAAAATTCTTTAAAATATACAGAATTCGTGAGTTAATGGATTCGCATATTTGAAGACTGGCATGTTTGTATTTCAGAAGATCACCAAAGTCATGAACCAGCATTTTAAGTGATCATGATATGTGTAGAGAACTTGTATGTCTAAATTTAACCTGCATGCTGATGAATGCTGATGCATATTGTCAAACTAGTAGATAGATATATTACATGCATTTTCAGTTCAGGAAGAAGTGTTAGCATTCTCTAAACCATCTTGGATGTGTAGGTATCTCTCTCTATATATATATATATATATATATATATAGATTCATTTTTAGATGGCAGCCATATTATGAGCAATAATTCCAAGCCTGATAGATTGTTACACAATCAAGAGGAGATAACTCAATTTTATATTGCTTCCAGTTGCTTGCAGTCAAATTTCTTAAAGTGGTTAATGATGTGAAAAACCCTCAGATAAGAATAATGTATATGCCAGAAATATCAAGTGGCAAATCCACACCAAATAATTGATTGGATTTTCAACTGATCATCCAAGGATCCGAAAATCACTTTCCATATTTAAATCAACATCTCATTTTCCCAAGAACAATGGCCAAAATTATTATTCATTCTCCATTATGAACTACTTGGACATATTCTTGTGTACTCAGTGCAAACAGCTTTATTGGTAAGAATTCACTGGGAGTCTCATAAGACATATATCAGAAGATAATGGCAGCCATTTTATGACTACAAATAACTTGCCATTGTCTAGATTTTCATTAGGCAATGCATCTTGGCTTGGAACAACAGTAAATTCATGATAGAATATGGAGTTATGGCTTGTCTGAAATTGTTATGTGAGGAATGTGTAATAAAAATACAAAGGAATATTTTGGTCAAATTTACTAACAGAAAGTAACTTGTTACCAAAAGACATATAATGATAGTTATAGTTGATCACACAGAACATACTAACACATAGTGTCAGTGCTTAGTGTAAATAAAACAGCTGTCATTTTCATATTCACAACATTTCAGCTGTTGTATATCCTGGCCTTCTTCAGGTGACTGTAATTTTGAACTGAACTCTTTATTTCAATCACTAGGGTATATTGTTCTTCTTCCATGAGACCTGTCACTTGCGGATGTCTTAGATATCTCCCTTTAACTCAACCCTCTAAGTTATTTGCTCACCACTGCTGTAGCCAGATATTGAATTCACAGCTCTTTGAGTCAAGTTAATAGATCCAACAAAAGCTTGTGAAAGCCAAAACATTGTGAATATAACAATAATAAAGATGAGGAAAACAATGTAAATAGTGTAAACAATGACAATACATCATCTCAAAAATATAGACAGATCTTGAAAAAGGCTGGAATCAAGCAAAAAAAATTTAAATACCTGGGAAGCGTTATAACAGAAGATGGAAAGTACAACACAGAGATCCGAAGGTGAATTGGCATGGCGAAGGAAGCATTACAGAAGTTGAGTAAGGTATTAAGAAACAGGATGATTTCGCCAGAAACAAGGAAGATAGTACTGGATTGCTACATGCTGTCTGTCCTTCAATATGGCAGTGAATGCTGGACAATATCATCAAAGATGAAGGAAAAACTTGAAGCAACTGAAATGTGGTTCTACAGAAGGATGCTGCGAATATCATGGATTGAGCATGTGAGCAATGATGAGGTCTTGGAAATGATGAAACAAAAAGGAAATTAATACTGAGCATCAGATAGAGACAGCTGAAATTCCTGGAACATGCAATGAGGAAGGAGGACTTGGAGAATCTGATACTAACAGGCCAGATAGAGGGAAAAAGACAGGGGAAAGCAACGGATAACATATTTGAAGGATCTAATCAGGTGGATGACGGAGTGAGGGTTGCATCCTGTAACAGGAAAAGGTGTGATGGAAAGCCATGATTGCCTATGTCCTGAAGGGACAGGGAACATAGAAGAAAAAAATATTGTGAATACAACAAAGATAAAGACAACAGTTCAAACAATGTAAATAATGTAAATACTACTTCATCTCAGAAGTATAGACAAATATCTGCTATAGCAATAAAAAAATAAAGATCTTAAAAAAATAATAGCATAAATGTCAGTTTCATACTGAGTGATCTTCACGTACATAGTATCTTTTCCCAGTTGATTGTTTCTAAGGTATAAGCATGGAAGAGTCCATAAACACTGAGTCACAGTTAAGTAACATAACAGGTATTTATTTTCATGCTAAATTTAGAAAGTAATTCAGGCTTTTTACCTCAATAGTTTGTTCTGCTTAAAATACTAAAATGCAAAAATTATCTCCCAGGCATTTAGATCTTGTCTTGTCAGCTTAAACATTCCTTACAACTCTTTAATTCACCTCCAGTGTTTCTAGGTAAACTGCATCCGGCAGCAATGCCTCTGATTGGAAGGTTCTGAGGAACATGAAACCACCTCTTAATTGCTGTTGTTCCCAGGACCACCCTGGCCTGGAGTGGTAGCACTTGTTAGGGTCCCAGCTATGGGCAAATAGTTAACCCCCAAATGGGTCAAAACACTATGAAAGTATAAAAATAGACATTTATAGAAATATATACATAAAAATAGACTTTTATAGAAATATATACATAAAAATAGACTTTTATAGAAAAATATCCATAAAAATAGACTTTTATAGAAAAATATACATTTTTGAAGGAAAAATATTACCAACAATATATTTTTGAAGGAAAAAAATATTACCAGCAATACATTTTTGAATACCAAACTAGAAGACATTTCAGTTTAATAAAATAAAAAAAATAAAAAAATTTTCATCAAAATCTGACTAAATCAACCTCCTCACTATAACCGAACATTAAAAAACATACCTTAAAACCCACCCTTTTGGCATGAAATAATCCACAGTGGTCGCTATGCTGTTAAACAAAACTCAAACTCAAACTCCAGTGTTTCTCTTCTCTCCTGTTTTAATTTTCACAAATACCTAGAAAACTTTGGACTATCTTCTTTTAAAAACATTTTTGCAGTTAAAATAATTTGTTTTCATGGCCTTTCAGTAAAACAAAGGTAGGATATGTTGAGTTTACCTCTAACTCAAACAGTTATATTCATCATTATAACCAAATAATTTGCGTATCCACTCCACAGTTTTGCATAAACTTCTATTTTTTTCAAAAGGCTTGGGAGGAATGTGGACTAGATTTTTTATACGACAACTATGCTCAGCAGCTGTTAGAGTTTCTGGGAGAGAACACATCAATGGCTTTCAAACAATTCCAGATACATAATTTCAATCACAAGGCTTTGGTCAACTAGTAGTGTGATTTTAGGATACTTCCTAAAAATGGTACATGCTTAAACCATCTCTCCAGACTGATAACATCAAGAAGTTAATTATGTCACAAATCATATATATATATATATATTTTTTTTTTTCATTTGTAAATGAGTTATATTACACAACCCAGGTTTCTACCATCTGGTGTCTTCAGGTGATTTACAGTAATCTCTATTAAGAGAATAGTCAAAACAAATAGAAAAGTAGTCTAATATTTAGATTTAGAATTAATTTTATAAACTGGCAATATCTTTCTATATATGAAAGCAAACACAAATTTAAAGTACATAAACATAAGATCTAACCATCCCAAAAGCATATTCAAGCACATTAACAAAGAAATAGAACAGAGGCTATCAAAAAATTTATCAAACAAAATAATATTTGATGAAAAGAAACTATGAAGATGCACTAAGAAAATTTGGCCATAAGAACATTTTAGAATACAATCCCCAATCAAACAGACAAAAAAATGATAAAAAATAAAACATTATCTGGTTCAACCCACCATTTAACTCAGAAGTAAAAACCAAAATAAGACAAATGTTTTTTTTAAACTGATCAATAAACACTTTCCCAAAAACTCAGAACTAAACAAAATTTCTAATAAGAATAAAATCAAACTGAGTTATAGCTGTACTAATAATTTAGAAAATTTAATAAACAAACAAAATACCAGAAACTTAAATAGCATTGTACAAAAGAAGATCATTAATAAGGAATGTAACTGCAAGGACAAAAATAAATGGTCATTTCAAGGACTTTGTTACACAAAAGAAGTAATTTACAAAGTAAAAGTACATGACTTAAATGGTTAAAACAAAATATATTTGGGTTCAACCAAAGATACTTTTAAGAACATATGGTTTAATCACAGGTCTACATTTGAAGTAGAAAACTTAAAAAATTGTACAAAATTGGCTAATATGTGGAAATTGAAATTAAAATATGGAAAAGACCCAGACATAACATGGAGTATAATGAAAACAGCCAGGCCTTACAATGGTGCCAAAATATGTAGACTGTGCCAGTTAGCGATTATGTTATTACCAAACAAAAATGAATTACTGAATGAAAGAACAGAAATTATGACTAAGTGTAACCATACCATAAAATAACTATAAGGATCATAAAACATGGATGAAAATGTTATAACTTCTAATTTTGAAAATTGCGCATTCAAAAAAATTCATTACTTAAGCATTCTTAAGAAACGTTAAAATCAGTTATTTAACTTGCCTGAAGACACCAGATGGTAGAAACCTGTGTTTTGTAATATAACTCATTAACAAATAAAAAAAATATTCAAAACTTCTACAAAATAATTGTATTGAACACTTTTTAATATAACTGTGTAGTGGTCTAATCTAATTATGATCAAAAACTAAGTAATTAAATAATTATATATATATTTATATATCAACCAAGACTACTACTTCTACATGTTGTGTCTCTTCAGGACATAGGTGATCATGGCCCTCCACATCTTGCTATCTCTTTTTGCTCTTAATACCCTTTCTCCTGTTATTCCACTCAATCCTCATTCCACCATCCATCTGCTTAAGTCCATCAAGTGTGTTGTACATTGTTTTTCCTTATCTCTCTTCTCCTCTATAATCCCATGAGCATCAGGTTCTCCAAGCCCTCCTTCCTCATTATATCTTTCAAAAACTTCAGCTATCTTTTTTTTAAAGTTAAGTATAATTTTTCTTTTGTATCTATCCTCTCCAAAACCTCATTGTTGCTCATGTGTTTCGTCCATGGTTTTCTCAGCATCCTTCTGTAGAACCACATTTCAGTTGCTTCAAGTCTTTTGTTCATCATTGATATATTAAAAAACAATGTCAATATGCCTTTGGATCTCTGTATCATATTTTCCATCCTCTGTTAGAGCACTCCCCACTTATTTAAATATCTGCACCAGTTTGATTTTAGTATCCCCAACTTGTAGTTGACATTTTGGGCAACCCCTCTTTTTACTGATTACTATGCATTCAGTTCTCTTGTAGTTTATATGAAGTTCTTTCTTTTATCAACTACTTCCTGAAGGAAGTCTTGTCATTTCTTTTCTATCAGACGACAATTCTACTCCTGCAGCTTCTTTTCTCGCACTTCCCGCTGGTGGAACTCACTTCCTTATTCTTGCTTTCCTGACGGTTACAACTTCCAGGAATTTAAATGCAAGGTCAATACTCATCTCTTAACTACTTGACCCTAGTTCTTTCCACAGAAAAGGCCCATGACACTTCTATATCGATTGGGCTTTTGGCAGTTGCAGTTGTTCATTGTAAAAATTATCCAAGTGCCGACTGTGGAAGTTATATGCAAACTAATAGAGAAACTCTGGAGAATGAAGAAGCCTTTCCTTTCTCTCCACCTTTGCAACTGTCATCACACCTGTATTCCCATCCTTCTCTTGCTCCTTTCTAACTGGTTCGTCCTTCTCTTCACTCTCCTCTAATCTTTTTCTCTAGCCTCCTGCACATCAGTGGCGTTACTGCCTTGCTCGGGGTGATATGCTTAAAAAAAAATCTGTTTTCAGCACTGTATCATCTGCGTACCTTATATTGTTCAGATTGCACTGTCAATTTTGGCAGAACTTTTAAAACTCTCAAAATGATGTCACTGTGCAGGTTGAATAGATCTGATGAAAATACACATCGTTGTCTAAGACCTCTTTCTATTTTTATGTATCTGCTAAATTCATTTTCTGTTTGCATTCAGGTAGTTTTATGCCAGTGTGCCAATGTTGCCAAGCATCTCGATCAGGTCTTTGTTGCATAATTTGTTGAATGCCTTTGCATGGCCGATGAAACACATGTACATTTCCGTCTGCATTTCTATTACCCTTTCTGATAACACTCTAAGTATAAATATCACATTCCTTTCTCTCATGTTTTTGATGAAACCATACTGTTTATGTCGTATTTCTGGTCTGATTCTGCTGCATGCTCAGTTGATCAGAATTCAGTTTTGTTTCGCGACTCATTAAGTTGATTGTTTGATGGAGTTCACATTCATTTGCACCTGAATTCTTAGTCTGTGCTATGAAAATTGATCTGCTTCGATCTTCCGGGATTTTGCCACTGTTGTAGATTTCATTTATAATTTCTGTAATTTTGTCTATGCCAAAATCACCTAAAGCTGCCAATCTCTATATCGTCTGGTCCAGCTACTTCAGTTCTATTCAGTTTGGTCAATGCAGCTTCCACTTGAGATTTTAATATTTCTGTTCTCGCAGTATTTTTGTATATTGTCAGTTACTCTCTCTCTCATCATGGAAGAGATCTCTTTTATATTCTTCTTTAATATGAGTGTTTCATATTTGTATGTTATGCATCCTGTTGAGGAGAATGTTTTTTTGTCCTGTTCTCTTATTTATTATGCATGTCTCCTTTATTGGTTGTACTCAATCTCTCTATTTCTGCACATTTGTCGTTGATCCATTCCTCTTTTGCCTGTCTGCATTTTGCTTCTTATTTCCTTGTGTCATTTTCTGTATTTCATTTTTTGTCTCAGCATTATTTTCTGTCTTCTTTTCAACGTGTTCAGAATTTCATCTGTGAGCCACTCATTTTTTTCTTTTACATCTGTTTTCCTTTGAGATGACGTTGGTCGATGTCACTAATGCTTCTTTTAATGCATCCTATTTTGAATTTCCGTTTCTAATTTGTCCCTCATATATAGATGTGCATTGGATATCGGCTTGGAACGAGAAATCGGGGAGCCAAGTTTGAATTCCAGTTGAATTCAATGCATTCACTTACGCGCAAATACCCTTGGAAAAGGTATTAATCCATCTCTTCCCTCCAGTTATGGGTTAAATAACAGGACAGCTTGGGTTCTATAGCCTTGGCTGGCAACCAGTCTACCGCAAAAAGCAATGGCAACCTACTGCTAGATAATTTTCTGCCCAGTCAGTCATGCCTCTTTCGAGACATGATCATCCAAGTGTGTTTCATGTACGGCACTTAACTGACTGATATGGTTTTCACTCTATCCTTGCACATTTCCTGTAGGCTAAGGTCATTCACAAATGTTTGTATTGCAGTCTGTGTACTGCACTAAGCTTCTTTATTCTCCAGAGTTTCTCTATTAGTTTGCATATAACTTCCACAGTCGGCACTTGGATAATTTTTACAATGAACAACTGCAACTGCCAAAAGCCCAATCGATAAAGAAGTGTCATGGGCCTTTTTATTAATATTTTATTGTTTCTTCACATGAATCTCAAAACAGTTGCCATGAAAATATTTCTTGAAATGATAGAAAGAAGACTTGTTACACCAGTGAGAAAGTGACTGAAATTGAGATGCCAGGTCAGGACTGATAACATTACAGATTTTTCCTTGGATTTTGTTGAGAATCTCATGATTACCAGTCCAGATGTGGCCAAAATACTCAATGCATGGAAAATTGGTAAATTTATAATTGTGTAAGCTGTATTCTGGTGTGAGAAATTGTCTAGCATGTCCCAGTGAATCAACTTTCCTCACAGCAGACCTCACAGTTAATTCAATATAATCAATATTCACTTGATGTGAGCAGAAAATGTGACACCAAAAAGTTGCAATAAGTTTTAAGAAAAATATTAACCCTGAGTCAAAAGCAGATAGATGGACTTTCTGGCACACATGATAAAGAAAGAGTGACTGGAGAATTTAACACTCACAAGACATACTGAAGGTAAGAAAAACTAGGAAAATAGTTATATACTTTGATGGCAAAACAAGAAAGAATTTTAAGAATGGAAAGATAGTTTGAGCAATAAAAGATTGGAGATACCACAGAATAGGGCAATAGTTAGTGAGGCTAATTTGATTGACTGTTATTACTGTATATTGAGCTTTATCCGCTTTGAGTGCCTTCTACAAAATTCATTAAATAACTAAAACAGTTGACATATCATAAAATCAATGAACCTGACTTACTCTGGATACAGAAAATTGTGGAGAGCTAGGACATGTCATATAAATGAAAAAAGTGAATCAAATATAATTGTTATTTCTTTGAATATAGATCTAGATCCTGTCAACATCATTTACTTCTGAGAAACAATAAATTACTCGCCTTTCTTACAACCATAAAACTTTAGATGCAATAGATATTCATGACCCCCATAAATTCTACTGTGAGTAATTAAAAAGAAACTAGGTAAGAACATGCACACATTCATTCATTCACACACACACACATATATATATATATATATATATATATATATATATATATATATATTTAGTTCAAATCCAGAAAAGAAACAGCATGTAGGTAAAGTTAATTTTATTAATATTAAAAATTTTCTAGGTGGAGGGCTCAATGTAAATAGTATTATCTATTTACAGATCCAAATATATATATTTTATCAAATAAAACTCTGAATACTAAATTTATTGTGTGGCCATTCATTGAAGAAAAATCTCGCTTCCTCAGCAACAATCAAAAACAAAATTTTATTGTAAATATCGTACAAAAATTCACATCCCGGAAGGTTACACAAAATCATTCCATACACAGGAAGTTTACATTAAAAAAAAATATATTTATAAAGGGATAGGAAGTTATGAAAGAAAATAAATTAAGTTAAAAATTTGTCATCCAAAAATTGATACAGAGAGTAGAAAGGGAGAAAAGAGACAGAGAAAGGGCTTCAAGACTTGATTATAGAAGAAGACTTTTGGATTACGTCTGTATGAAAAAATTGAAATTTAACTGTGTCACTGGAATGGAAGTGGTTGGAGAGAAAAAAAAAGAAAATAGGGTTGACAGGGGAAGAGTTGAAGGAGAAATAAAACATAAAAAAAGGAAAAAGAAGGAGAAAAAAAATCATTGATGGTATTGTATTTCCATACACTTGTGTTCTTAATATACGTATTACACTCCTTAGGAGAAACATATAATAATATTAATAAATTATTTGTCACCATTCCACAAACACATTCGGTAAAATTTTCTACATGTCATAAGTGTATACAATTAAATGTTTCATAAACTGACACCTAAAAATCAAGCTTTTCTCAACATTTTAATTCTCTCCCACAAGTCTCTTCTATTAAATCATTTCCTGTCCATCACGGACTTACTTTTTTTTGGTTAATCTAGTCCAACCCTTTGAATTCCTTAAATTGACTGGATATGGTAACAAATGTGTTGTTTTTAAATTTTTTAAATTTCTGGATATATTCTTTCATAACAAAAAATTTTTCATTGCCTGAAAAGTAGTACTGAAAACATGATAGCTCTTATGTTGCAGCAAATAATATTTTTATTAAAAATTTTTATAATGAAAATATTATTTTATATATATATATATATATAGGTATATATGTCCAGTGCATAAATGGTGAGGATAATACAATTTTTTTTGTACCAAATGGAAGAAATATTGTACGGTCTGATTAAATGAGCTAATTAGCTCATAGAAATGAAATATAGTTTATAACCACTTGAAATGACATGTTGAGTTTTCCTTTATATATATATATATATATATATATATATTTATTTTATTAAAATATTTTAATCCAAAACAGAAAAGTAGGAAGGTTAATCCCAAGAACCTGATCCTAATTAATATTAAAAATTTTAATATTGAAAAATGATACTGAAGGGGAGCTCAATGTAATTAAAATTACAGAGCCAATATAAATTAAAATAAATTTTCAAAATTCAAAACTGTTGAATGAACATTTCAACATGAAATCCCTAAGAGAGATCTCATGAATCCTCAGCAACAGTCCATATTCCAAAATGAGAATAAAAATAAGATTAAAAAGAAATAAAAAAATAAATAACGGTTAAGATTTGAGAAATTTACGTCACAAAAATCTTTTTGTAAATCGGTCTATTTTTTGTTTTTAATTTTAGACAGTGTTGTAAGTGAAGAGATGTAAAATTTGGCATGTCTAGCTTTACAAAGGAAAAGGGTTAAGGAAGGGAAGTCGTTAAATTGAGAATTGGGTTAAACAAAACAGAACAGAAAGGGAAGGGGCGAGATATAAAAAAAAACAGAGAAAAAATAAAGAAGGGGAAAAAAAGAAAAGAAAGGAAAAAGGAAAAAATTCTAAATTAGAAACGCTCAATATGTGTCAAACATTTTTAACTTTAAATGTTTAAATGGGTTAAAGTTTTAGAAAAAAGAGACTTATTAGAAAAAGTATATTTAGGGGAAAAAAATAGAAATAAGATTTAAATAAAGTTAAGTTAATCTTAAGTAAAGATATTTTTAGGTATAGACAAACTAAATAAAAATGGATAAAGATTAAACATAATTATAAATTTTTAAAAATTAATTTTAAAAAGATTTTTTTTATATATTTAAAAAAAATTTTTTTATATAAAATTTTTAAAAAATTATGATGTGAAAAAGATATGAAAAAATATATATATATCCTAGCAGAGGAAATCGGGTGGGGTGAAATTAGTAAAAGAATCCATATTTTATAAAGGTAGACAACTAAAGGAGACTGGGAAAGGAAGGTAGAGGTGTTAAATTACTATTTAAAGTTAAAATTAAATTAATTTATCAAAAACCATTAAATTTATATTTAATATCCTAAAACCTAAAATTTAGGGATTTAAAATTTAAAATTTAAGTGTTCTTGCTTTATAGCGCACTTAGTAATAAATTCCCTTCTAAAATTCAGGAGCAGGTGCTGGTAAGGATACTTCAATATTAAAATTTTTTCTAGCAAACACAGACAGCACCTATCACGAAAATTCCTCGGAATAAAGGCTGAACCTTTTAGTTTCCAGCTAATTACAGGGTCCGTGAAAGGGCTGTCTGGTATCTTTGACCTGAGTTCAAAAAAGAATACCTGTGTTTATAAAATCTCTGCTTAAAAGGTCCAGCGGACATACCAATATAAGTCCGGTAGTTATTTTTGTTGTTTGATGGAGAAATGCGGTCTTCAGAAATCACCCGGGTGGACTTACATTTGCCCTCCACCAGGCAGGCGTCTACAGAGCTAGAAGTGCATTCATTCAAAATTCCGGACCCAGAATCCCGGCACCTGTCTGTTTTTTTTCTTCTTTAATTCCCGGCACATGCCTGTTTTTCTTCTTTAATTCCTGGCACCAGCCTGTGTTTTTTGTTCTTCTTTACTTCCTGGCACCTGTCTGTTTTTTTGTTCTTCTTTAATTCCCGGCACCTGTCTGTTTCTTTTCTTCTTTAATTCCTGGCACATGCCTGTTTTTCTTCTTTAATTCCTGGCACATGCCTGTTTTTCTTCTTTAATTCCTGGCACCAGCCTGTGTATTTTTTTACTTCTTTAAATCCTGGCACCAGCCTGTGTATTTTTTTACTTCTTTAAATCCTGGCACCAGCCTGTGTTTTTTTTTACTTCTTTAATTCCTGGCACCAGCCTGTGATTTTTTGTTCTTCTTTACTTCCTGGCACCTGTCTGTTTTTTTTTCTTCTTTAATTCCTGGCACATGCCTGGTTTTCTTCTTTAATTCCTGGCACATGCCTGTTTTTCTTCTTTAATACCTGGCACCAGCCTGTGTGTTTTTTTCTTCTTTAATTTCTGGCACCAGCCTGTGTTTTTTTTGTTCTTCTTTAATTCCCGGCACCTGTCTGTTTTTTTTCTTCTTTAATTCCTGGCACATGCCTGTTTTTCTTCTTTAATTCCTGGCACATGCCTGTTTTTCTTCTTTAATTCCTGGCACCAGCCTGTGTGTTTTTTTACTTCTTTAATTCCTGGCACCAGCCTGTGTTTTTTGTTCTTCTTTACTTTCTGGCATGTGTCTGTTTTTTTTCTTCTTTAATTCCCGGCACCTGTCTGTTTTTTTTCTTCTTTAATTCCCGGCACATGCCTGTTTTTCTTCTTTAATTCCTGGCACCAGCCTGTGTTTTTTGTTCTTCTTTACTTCCTGGCACCTGTCTGTTTTTTTGTTCTTCTTTAATTCCCGGCACCTGTCTGTTTCTTTTCTTCTTTAATTCCTGGCACATGCCTGTTTTTCTTCTTTAATTCCTGGCACATGCCTGTTTTTCTTCTTTAATTCCTGGCACCAGCCTGTGTATTTTTTTACTTCTTTAAATCCTGGCACCAGCCTGTGTATTTTTTTACTTCTTTAAATCCTGGCACCAGCCTGTGTTTTTTTTTACTTCTTTAATTCCTGGCACCAGCCTGTGATTTTTTGTTCTTCTTTACTTCCTGGCACCTGTCTGTTTTTTTTTCTTCTTTAATTCCCGGCACCTGTCTGTTTTTTTCTTCTTTAATTCCTGGCACATGCCTGTTTTTCTTCTTTAATTCCTGGCACCAGCCTGTGTGTTTTTTTACTTCTTTAATTCCTGGCACCAGCCTGTGTTTTTTTGTTCTTCTTTACTTCCTGGCACCTGTCTGTTTTTTTTCTTCTTTAATTCCCGGCACCTGTCTGTTTCTTTTCTTCTTTAATTCCTGGCACATGCCTGTTTTTCTTCTTTAATTCCTGGCACATGCCGGTTTTTCTTCTTTAATTCCCAACACATGCCTGTTTTTCTTCTTTTTTAATTCCTGTCACATGCCTGTTTTTCTTCTTTTAATTCTGGCACATGCCTGTGTTTTTTTGTTCTTCTTTACTCTGGCACCTGCCTGTGTTTTTTTACTTTTTTAATTCCTGGCACAAGCCTGTGATTTTTTAATTCCCGGCACATGCCTGCTTTTCTTCTTTAATTCCTGGCACCAGCCTGTGTTTTTTGTTCTTCTTTACTTCCTGGCACCTGTCTGTTTTTTGTTCTTCTTTAATTCCCGGCACCTGTCTGTTTCTTTTTCTTCTTTAATTCCTGCACATGCCTGTTTTTCTTTCTTTAATTCCTGGCACATGCCTGTTTTTCTTCTTTAATTCCTGGCACCAGCCTGTGTATTTTTTTACTTCTTTAAATCCTGGCACCAGCCTGTGTATTTTTTTACTAAATCCTGGCACCAGCCTGTGTTTTTTTTTACTTCTTTAATTCCTGGCACCAGCCTGTGATTTTTTGTTCTTCTTTACTTCCTGGCACCTGTCTGTTTTTTTTTCTTCTTTAATTCCCGGCACCTGTCTGTTTTTTTCTTCTTTAATTCCTGGCACATGCCTGTTTTTCTTCTTTAATTCCTGGCACCAGCCTGTGTGTTTTTTTACTTCTTTAATTCCTGGCACCAGCCTGTGTTTTTTTGTTCTTCTTTACTTCCTGGCACCTGTCTGTTTTTTTTTCTTCTTTAATTCCCGGCACTCGTCTGTTTCTATTCTTCTTAATTCCTGGCACATGCCTGCTTTTCTTAATTCCTGGCACATGCCTGTTTTTCTTCTTTAATTCCTGGCACATGCCTGTGTTTTTTTGTTCTTCTTTACTTCCTGGCACCTGCCTGCTTTTTACTTCTTTAATTCCTGGCACAAGCCTGTGTTTTTGTTCTTCTTCTTTACTTCCTGGCACCTGTCTGTTTTTTTACTTCTTTAATTCCTGGCACCAGCCTGTATTTTGTTCTTTACTTCCTGGCACCTGTCTGTTTTTTTTTCTTCTTTAATTCCCGGCACCTGTCTGTTTTTTTCTTCTTTAATTCCTGGCACATGCCTGTTTTTCTTCTTTAATTCCTGGCACCAGCCTGTGTGTTTTTTTACTTCTTTAATTCCTGGCACCAGCCTGTGTTTTTTTGTTCTTCTTTACTTCCTGGCACCTGTCTGTTTTTTTTTTCTTCTTTAATTCCTGGCACATGCCTGTTTTTCTCTTTCTTAATTCCTGGCACCTGTCTGTTTCTTTTCTTCTTTAATTCCTGGCACATGCCTGTTTTTCTTCTTCTTTAATTCCTGGCACATGCCTGTTTTCTTTTTCTTCTTTAATTCCTGGCACCAGCCTGTGTATTTTTTTACTTTTAAATCCTGGCACCAGCCTGTGTATTTTTTTACTTCTTTAAATCCTGGCACCAGCCTGTGTTTTTTTACTTTAATTCCTGGCACCAGCCTGTGATTTTTTGTTCTTCTTTACTTCCTGGCACCTGTCTGTTTTTTTTCTTCTTTTAATTCCTGGCACCTGCCTGTGTTTTTTTACTTTTTAACTCCTGGCACAAGCCTGTGATTTTTTAATTCCCGGCACATGCCTGGTTTTCTCTTTAATTCCTGGCACATGCCTGTTTTTCTTCTTTAATACCTGGCACCAGCCTGTGTGTTTTTTTTCTTCTTTAATTTCTGGCACCAGCCTGTGTTTTTTTGTTCTTCTTTAATTCCCGGCACCTGTCTGTTTTTTTTCTTCTTTAATTCCTGGCACATGCCTGTTTTTCTTCTTTAATTCCTGGCACATGCCTGTTTTTCTTCTTTAATTCCTGGCACCAGCCTGTGATTTTTTGTTCTTCTTTACTTCCTGGCACCTGTCTGTTTTTTTTTCTTCTTTAATTCCCGGCACCTGTCTGTTTTTTTCTTCTTTAATTCCTGGCACATGCCTGTTTTTCTTCTTTAATTCCTGGCACCAGCCTGTGTGTTTTTTTACTTCTTTAATTCCTGGCACCAGCCTGTGTTTTTTTGTTCTTCTTTACTTCCTGGCACCTGTCTGTTTTTTTTCTTCTTTAATTCCTGGCACATGCCTGTTTTTCTTCTTTAATTCCTGGCACCTGTCTGTTTCTTTTCTTCTTTAATTCCTGGCACATGCCTGTTTTTCTTCTTTAATTCCTGGCACATGCCTGTTTTTCTTCTTTAATTCCTGGCACCAGCCTGTGTATTTTTTTACTTCTTTAAATCCTGGCACCAGCCTGTGTATTTTTTTACTTCTTTAAATCCTGGCACCAGCCTGTGTTTTTTTTTACTTCTTTAATTCCTGGCACCAGCCTGTGATTTTTTGTTCTTCTTTACTTCCTGGCACCTGTCTGTTTTTTTTTCTTCTTTAATTCCTGGCACCTGCCTGTGTTTTTTTACTTCTTTAATTCCTGGCACAAGCCTGTGATTTTTTAATTCCCGGCACATGCCTGGTTTTCTTCTTTAATTCCTGGCACATGCCTGTTTTTCTTCTTTAATACCTGGCACCAGCCTGTGTGTTTTTTGTTCTTCTTTACTTTCTGGCATGTGTCTGTTTTTTTTTCTTCTTTAATTCCCGGCACCTGTCTGTTTTTTTTCTTCTTTAATTCCCGGCACATGCCTGTTTTTCTTCTTTAATTCCTGGCACCAGCCTGTGTTTTTTGTTCTTCTTTACTTCCTGGCACCTGTCTGTTTTTTTGTTCTTCTTTAATTCCCGGCACCTGTCTGTTTCTTTTCTTCTTTAATTCCTGGCACATGCCTGTTTTTCTTCTTTAATTCCTGGCACATGCCTGTTTTTCTTCTTTAATTCCTGGCACCAGCCTGTGTATTTTTTTACTTCTTTAAATCCTGGCACCAGCCTGTGTATTTTTTTACTTCTTTTAAATCCTGGCACCAGCCTGTGTTTTTTTTTACTTCTTTAATTCCTGGCACCAGCCTGTGATTTTTTGTTCTTCTTTACTTCCTGGCACCTGTCTGTTTTTTTTTCTTCTTTAATTCCCGGCACCTGTCTGTTTTTTTCTTCTTTAATTCCTGGCACATGCCTGTTTTTCTTCTTTAATTCCTGGCACCAGCCTGTGTGTTTTTTTACTTCTTTAATTCCTGGCACCAGCCTGTGTTTTTTTGTTCTTCTTTACTTCCTGGCACCTGTCTGTTTTTTTTCTTCTTTAATTCCCGGCACCTGTCTGTTTCTTTTCTTTTCTTTAATTCCTGGCACATGCCTGTTTTTCTTCTTTAATTCCTGGCACATGCCGGTTTTTCTTCTTTAATTCCTGGCACATGCCTGTTTTTCTTCTTTAATTCCTGTCACATGCCTGTTTTTCTTCTTTAATTCCTGGCACATGCCTGTGTTTTTTTGTTCTTCTTTACTTCCTGGCACCTGCCTGTGTTTTTTTACTTCTTTAATTCCTGGCACAAGCCTGTGATTTTTTAATTCCCGGCACATGCCTGTTTTTCTTCTTTAATTCCTGGCACCAGCCTGTGTTTTTTGTTCTTCTTTACTTCCTGGCACCTGTCTGTTTTTTTGTTCTTCTTTAATTCCCGGCACCTGTCTGTTTCTTTTCTTCTTTAATTCCTGGCACATGCCTGTTTTTCTTCTTTAATTCCTGGCACATGCCTGTTTTTCTTCTTTAATTCCTGGCACCAGCCTGTGTATTTTTTTACTTCTTTAAATCCTGGCACCAGCCTGTGTTTTTTTTTACTTCTTTAATTCCTGGCACCAGCCTGTGATTTTTTGTTCTTCTTTACTTCCTGGCACCTGTCTGTTTTTTTTTCTTCTTTAATTCCCGGCACCTGTCTGTTTTTTTCTTCTTTAATTCCTGGCACATGCCTGTTTTTCTTCTTTAATTCCTGGCACCAGCCTGTGTGTTTTTTTACTTCTTTAATTCCTGGCACCAGCCTGTGTTTTTTTGTTCTTCTTTACTTCCTGGCACCTGTCTGTTTTTTTTTCTTCTTTAATTCCCGGCACCTGTCTGTTTCTATTCTTCTTTAATTCCTGGCACATGCCTGTTTTTCTTCTTTAATTCCTGGCACATGCCTGTTTTTCTTCTTTAATTCCTGGCACATGCCTGTGTTTTTTTGTTCTTCTTTACTTCCTGGCACCTGCCTGTGTTTTTTTACTTCTTTAATTCCTGGCACAAGCCTGTGTTTTTTTGTTCTTCTTCTTTACTTCCTGGCACCTGTCTGTTTTTTTTACTTCTTTAATTCCTGGCACCAGCCTGTGATTTTTTGTTCTTCTTTACTTCCTGGCACCTGTCTGTTTTTTTTCTTCTTTAATTCCCGGCACCTGTCTGTTTTTTTCTTCTTTAATTCCTGGCACATGCCTGTTTTTCTTCTTTAATTCCTGGCACCAGCCTGTGTGTTTTTTTTTACTTCTTTAATTCCTGGCACCAGCCTGTGTTTTTTTGTTCTTCTTTACTTCCTGGCACCTGTCTTTTTTTTTTCTTCTTTAATTCCCGGCACCTGTCTGTTTCTTTTCTTCTTTAATTCCTGGCACATGCCTGTTTTTCTTCTTTAATTCCTGGCACATGCCTGTTTTTCTTCTTTAATTCCTGGCACATGCCTGTGTTTTTTTGTTCTTCTTTACTTCCTGGCACCAGCCTGTGTTTTTTTACTTCTTTAATTCCTGGCACAAGCCTGTGTTTTTTTGTTCTTCTTCTTTACTTCCTGGCACCTGTCTGTTTTTTTTACTTCTTTAATTCCTGGCACCAGCCTGTGATTTTTTGTTCTTCTTTACTTCCTGGCACCTGTCTGTTTTTTTTTCTTCTTTAATTCCCGGCACCTGTCTGTTTTTTTCTTCTTTAATTCCTGGCACATGCCTGTTTTTCTTCTTTAATTCCTGGCACATGCCTGTGTTTTTTTGTTCTTCTTTACTTCCTGGCACCAGCCTGTGTTTTTTTACTTCTTTAATTCCTGGCACAAGCCTGTGTTTTTTTGTTCTTCTTCTTTACTTCCTGGCACCTGTCTGTTTTTTTTACTTCTTTAATTCCTGGCACCAGCCTGTGATTTTTTGTTCTTCTTTACTTCCTGGCACCTGTCTGTTTTTTTTTCTTCTTTAATTCCCGGCACCTGTCTGTTTTTTTCTTCTTTAATTCCTGGCACATGCCTGTTTTTCTTCTTTAATTCCTGGCACCAGCCTGTGTGTTTTTTTACTTCTTTAATTCCTGGCACCAGCCTGTGTTTTTTTGTTCTTCTTTACTTCCTGGCACCTGTCTGTTTTTTTTCTTCTTTAATTCCTGGCACATGCCTGTTTTTCTTCTTTAATTCCTGGCACATGCCTGTTTTTCTTCTTTAATTCCTGGCACCAGCCTGTGTTTTTTTGTTCTTCTTTACTTCCTGGCACCTGTCTGTTTTTTTTCTTCTTTAATTCCCGGCACCTGTCTGTTTTTTTCTTCTTTAATTCCTGGCACATGCCTGTTTTTCTTCTTTAATTCCTGGCACATGCCTGTTTTTCTTCTTTCATTCCTGGCACATGCCTGTTTTTCTTCTTTACTTCCTGGCACCAGCCTGTGTTTTTTTTTTTTACTTCTTTAATTCCTGGCACCAGCCTGTGTTTTTTTGTTCTTCTTTACTTCCCGGCACCTGTCTGTTTCTTTTCTTCTTTAATTCCTGGCACATGCCTGTTTTTCTTCTTTAATTCCTGGCACCAGACTGTGTGTTTTTTTACTTCTTTAATTCCTGGCACCAGCCTGTGTTTTTTTGTTCTTCTTTACTTCCTGGCACCTGTCTGTTTTTTTTTCTTCTTTAATTCCCGGCACCTGTCTGTTTCTTTTCTTCTTTAATTCCTGGCACATGCCTGTTTTTCTTCTTTAATTCCTGGCACATGCCTGTTTTTCTTCTTTAATTCCTGGCACATGCCTGTGTTTTTTTGTTCTTCTTTACTTCCTGGCACCAGCCTGTGTTTTTTTACTTCTTTAATTCCTGGCACAAGCCTGTGTTTTTTGTTCTTCTTCTTTACTTCCTGGCACCTGTCTGTTTTTTTTACTTCTTTAATTCCTGGCACCAGCCTGTGATTTTTTGTTCTTCTTTACTTCCTGGCACCTGTCTGTTTTTTTTTCTTCTTTAATTCCCGGCACCTGTCTGTTTTTTTCTTCTTTAATTCCTGGCACATGCCTGTTTTTCTTCTTTAATTCCTGGCACCAGCCTGTGTGTTTTTTTACTTCTTTAATTCCTGGCACCAGCCTGTGTTTTTTTGTTCTTCTTTACTTCCTGGCACCTGTCTGTTTTTTTTTCTTCTTTAATTCCTGGCACCTGTCTGTTTTTTTTCTTCTTTAATTCCTGGCACATGCCTGTTTTTCTTCTTTAATTCCTGGCACATGCCTGTTTTTCTTCTTTAATTCCTGGCACCAGCCTGTGTTTTTTTGTTCTTCTTTACTTCCTGGCACCAGCCTGTGTTTTTTTGTTCTTCTTTAATTCCCGGCACCTGTCTGTTTTTTTTTACTTCTTTAATTCCCGGCACCTGTCTGTTTTTTTTTCTTCTTTAATTCCTGGCACCAGCCTGTGTTTTTTTGTTCTTCTTCTTTACTTCCCGGCACCTGTCTGTTTTTTTTACTTCTTTAATTCCTGGCACCAGCCTGTGTTTTTTTGTTCTTCTTTACTTCCTGGCACCTGTCTGTTTTTTTTCTTCTTTAATTCCTGTCACCTGTCTGTTTTTTTTCTTCTTTAATTCCTGGCACCTGTCTGTTTTTTTTTCTTCTTTAATTCCCGGCACCTGTTTTTTTTTTTTTATTCTTCTTTAGTTCCTAGCACCTGCCTGTTTTTCTTTTTTAATTGCTGGCACCTGCATGTTTATTTACATTTTTAATTCATGGGACCTGCCTGATTTTTTTTCTACTTTATTTCCTGGCACCTGCCTGTATTTTTTCTTCTTTCATTGCTCGACCCTGTCTGTTTATTTCTTCTTCTTTTACTCCTGGCACCTACCTGTTTTTTTTCTTCTTTCATTCCTGGCATCTTCTCTGTTTTTCCCTCTTTCATTCTTGGCCCCAGCCTATTTATTTACTTCTTTAATTCCTGGCACATGCCTGTTTTTCTTCTAGGCACCTGTCTGTTTTTTTTACTTCTTTAATTCCTGGCACCAGCCTGTGTTTTTTTGTTCTTCTTTACTTCCTGGCACCTGTCTGTTTTTTTTTCTTCTTTAATTCCTGTCACCTGTCTGTTTTTTTTTCTTCTTTAATTCCTGGCACCTGTCTGTTTTTTTTTCTTCTTTAATTCCCGGCACCTGTCTGTTTTTTTATTCTTCTTTAGTTCCTAGCACCTGCCTGTTTTTCTTTTTTAATTGCTGGCACCTGCATGTTTATTTACATTTTTAATTCATGAGGGACCTGCCTGATTTTTTTTCTATTTTATTTCCTGGCACCTGTCTGTTTTTTGTCTTTTTTAATTCCTGGTACATACCTGTTTTTCTTCTTTCATTGCTGGAACCTGCCTGTATTTTTTCTTCTTTCATTGCTCGACCCTGTCTGTTTATTTCTTCTTCTTTTACTCCTGGCACCTAACTGTTTTTTTTTCTTCTTTCATTCCTGGCATCTTCTCTGTTTTTCCCTCTTTCATTCTTGGCACCAGCCTATTTATTTACTTCTTTAATTCCTCTCCCCTGTTTTTCTTCTAGGCACCTGCCTGTTTTTTTTGCTTTAGTTCCTGGCACCCATCTGTTTTTTTTCTTTATATCCTGGCACCTGCCTGCCTGTTTTGTTTTTTTTTACCTTTTTGGATTTCTGGCACTTGCCTGTTTTTCTTATTCATTGATTCTTAGCACCTGCCAGTTTTTTCTTCTTTTATTCCTGGTACCTGTCTGTTTTATTCTTTACTTTATTCTTGGCACTTGCCTGTTTTTTCTTTATTCATTCCTGGCACCTGCTTTTTACTTCTTTAATTCCAGGCACCATACTGTTTTTTTTTTCTTTAATTCCTCATCCCTGTCTGTTTTTTTCTTCTTCTTTTATTTCTGGCACTTGCCTGTTTTTCTTCTTTAATTCCTGGCACCAGCCTGTGTTTTTTTGTTCTTCTTTACTTCCTGGCACCTGTCTGTTTTTTTTTCTTCTTTAATTCCCGGCACCTGTCTGTTTCTATTCTTCTTTAATTCCTGGCACATGCCTGTTTTTCTTCTTTAATTCCTGGCACATGCCTGTTTTTCTTCTTTAATTCCTGGCACATGCCTGTGTTTTTTTGTTCTTCTTTACTTCCTGGCACCTGCCTGTGTTTTTTTTACTTCTTTAATTCCTGGCACAAGCCTGTGTTTTTTTGTTCTTCTTCTTTACTTCCTGGCACCTGTCTGTTTTTTTTACTTCTTTAATTCCTGGCACCAGCCTGTGATTTTTTGTTCTTCTTTACTTCCTGGCACCTGTCTGTTTTTTTTTCTTCTTTAATTCCCGGCACCTGTCTGTTTTTTTCTTCTTTAATTCCTGGCACATGCCTGTTTTTCTTCTTTAATTCCTGGCACCAGCCTGTGTGTGTTTTTTTACTTCTTTAATTCCTGGCACCAGCCTGTGTTTTTTTGTTCTTCTTTACTTCCTGGCACCTGTCTGTTTTTTTCTTCTTTAATTCCCGGCACCTGTCTGTTTCTTTTCTTCTTTAATTCCTGGCACATGCCTGTTTTTCTTCTTTAATTCCTGGCACATGCCTGTTTTTCTTCTTTAATTCCTGGCACATGCCTGTGTTTTTTTGTTCTTCTTTACTTCCTGGCACCAGCCTGTGTTTTTTTACTTCTTTAATTCCTGGCACAAGCCTGTGTTTTTTTGTTCTTCTTCTTTACTTCCTGGCACCTGTCTGTTTTTTTTACTTCTTTAATTCCTGGCACCAGCCTGTGATTTTTTGTTCTTCTTTACTTCCTGGCACCTGTCTGTTTTTTTTTCTTCTTTAATTCCCGGCACCTGTCTGTTTTTTTCTTCTTTAATTCCTGGCACATGCCTGTTTTTCTTCTTTAATTCCTGGCACATGCCTGTGTTTTTTTGTTCTTCTTTACTTCCTGGCACCAGCCTGTGTTTTTTTACTTCTTTAATTCCTGGCACAAGCCTGTGTTTTTTTGTTCTTCTTCTTTACTTCCTGGCACCTGTCTGTTTTTTTACTTCTTTAATTCCTGGCACCAGCCTGTGATTTTTTGTTCTTCTTTACTTCCTGGCACCTGTCTGTTTTTTTTTCTTCTTTAATTCCCGGCACCTGTCTGTTTTTTTCTTCTTTAATTCCTGGCACATGCCTGTTTTTCTTCTTTAATTCCTGGCACCAGCCTGTGTGTTTTTTTACTTCTTTAATTCCTGGCACCAGCCTGTGTTTTTTTGTTCTTCTTTACTTCCTGGCACCTGTCTGTTTTTTTCTTCTTTAATTCCTGGCACATGCCTGTTTTTCTTCTTTAATTCCTGGCACATGCCTGTTTTTCTTCTTTAATTCCTGGCACCAGCCTGTGTTTTTTTGTTCTTCTTTACTTCCTGGCACCTGTCTGTTTTTTTTCTTCTTTAATTCCCGGCACCTGTCTGTTTTTTTCTTCTTTAATTCCTGGCACATGCCTGTTTTTCTTCTTTAATTCCTGGCACATGCCTGTTTTTCTTCTTTAATTCCTGGCACATGCCTGTTTTTCTTCTTTACTTCCTGGCACCAGCCTGTGTTTTTTTTTTACTTCTTTAATTCCTGGCACCAGCCTGTGTTTTTTTGTTCTTCTTTACTTCCCGGCACCTGTCTGTTTCTTTTCTTCTTTAATTCCTGGCACATGCCTGTTTTTCTTCTTTAATTCCTGGCACCAGACTGTGTGTTTTTTTACTTCTTTAATTCCTGGCACCAGCCTGTGTTTTTTTGTTCTTCTTTACTTCCTGGCACCTGTCTGTTTTTTTTCTTCTTTAATTCCCGGCACCTGTCTGTTTCTTTTCTTCTTTAATTCCTGGCACATGCCTGTTTTTCTTCTTTAATTCCTGGCACATGCCTGTTTTTCTTCTTTAATTCCTGGCACATGCCTGTGTTTTTTTGTTCTTCTTTACTTCCTGGCACCAGCCTGTGTTTTTTTACTTCTTTAATTCCTGGCACAAGCCTGTGTTTTTTTGTTCTTCTTCTTTACTTCCTGGCACCTGTCTGTTTTTTTTACTTCTTTAATTCCTGGCACCAGCCTGTGATTTTTTGTTCTTCTTTACTTCCTGGCACCTGTCTGTTTTTTTTTCTTCTTTAATTCCCGGCACCTGTCTGTTTTTTTCTTCTTTAATTCCTGGCACATGCCTGTTTTTCTTCTTTAATTCCTGGCACCAGCCTGTGTGTTTTTTTACTTCTTTAATTCCTGGCACCAGCCTGTGTTTTTTTGTTCTTCTTTACTTCCTGGCACCTGTCTGTTTTTTTTCTTCTTTAATTCCTGGCACCTGTCTGTTTTTTTTCTTCTTTAATTCCTGGCACATGCCTGTTTTTCTTCTTTAATTCCTGGCACATGCCTGTTTTTCTTCTTTAATTCCTGGCACCAGCCTGTGTTTTTTTGTTCTTCTTTACTTCCTGGCACCAGCCTGTGTTTTTTTGTTCTTCTTTAATTCCCGGCACCTGTCTGTTTTTTTTACTTCTTTAATTCCCGGCACCTGTCTGTTTTTTTTTCTTCTTTAATTCCTGGCACCAGCCTGTGTTTTTTTGTTCTTCTTCTTTACTTCCCGGCACCTGTCTGTTTTTTTTACTTCTTTAATTCCTGGCACCAGCCTGTGTTTTTTTGTTCTTCTTTACTTCCTGGCACCTGTCTGTTTTTTTTCTTCTTTAATTCCTGTCACCTGTCTGTTTTTTTTCTTCTTTAATTCCTGGCACCTGTCTGTTTTTTTTTCTTCTTTAATTCCCGGCACCTGTTTTTTTTTTTTATTCTTCTTTAGTTCCTAGCACCTGCCTGTTTTTCTTTTTTAATTGCTGGCACCTGCATGTTTATTTACATTTTTAATTCATGGGACCTGCCTGATTTTTTTTCTACTTTATTTCCTGGCACCTGCCTGTATTTTTTCTTCTTTCATTGCTCGACCCTGTCTGTTTATTTCTTCTTCTTTTACTCCTGGCACCTACCTGTTTTTTTTTCTTCTTTCATTCCTGGCATCTTCTCTGTTTTTCCCTCTTTCATTCTTGGCCCCAGCCTATTTATTTACTTCTTTAATTCCTGGCACATGCCTGTTTTTCTTCTAGGCACCTGTCTGTTTTTTTTACTTCTTTAATTCCTGGCACCAGCCTGTGTTTTTTTGTTCTTCTTTACTTCCTGGCACCTGTCTGTTTTTTTTTCTTCTTTAATTCCTGTCACCTGTCTGTTTTTTTTTCTTCTTTAATTCCTGGCACCTGTCTGTTTTTTTTTCTTCTTTAATTCCCGGCACCTGTCTGTTTTTTTATTCTTCTTTAGTTCCTAGCACCTGCCTGTTTTTCTTTTTTAATTGCTGGCACCTGCATGTTTATTTACATTTTTAATTCATGGGACCTGCCTGATTTTTTTTCTATTTTATTTCCTGGCACCTGTCTGTTTTTTGTCTTTTTTAATTCCTGGTACATACCTGTTTTTCTTCTTTCATTGCTGGAACCTGCCTGTATTTTTTCTTCTTTCATTGCTCGACCCTGTCTGTTTATTTCTTCTTCTTTTACTCCTGGCACCTAACTGTTTTTTTTTCTTCTTTCATTCCTGGCATCTTCTCTGTTTTTCCCTCTTTCATTCTTGGCACCAGCCTATTTATTTACTTCTTTAATTCCTCTCCCCTGTTTTTCTTCTAGGCACCTGCCTGTTTTTTTTGCTTTAGTTCCTGGCACCCATCTGTTTTTTTTCTTTATATCCTGGCACCTGCCTGCCTGTTTTGTTTTTTTTTACCTTTTTGGATTTCTGGCACTTGCCTGTTTTTCTTATTCATTGATTCTTAGCACCTGCCAGTTTTTTCTTCTTTTATTCCTGGTACCTGTCTGTTTTATTCTTTACTTTATTCTTGGCACTTGCCTGTTTTTTCTTTATTCATTCCTGGCACCTGCTTTTTACTTCTTTAATTCCAGGCACCATACTGTTTTTTTTTTCTTTAATTCCTCATCCCTGTCTGTTTTTTTCTTCTTCTTTTATTTCTGGCACTTGCCTTCTTTTTCTTCTTTAGTTCCTAGCACCTACCTGTTTTTTTTTCTTTCATTCCTGGTATCAGCCTGTTTTTCTTCTTCTTTAATTCTTGGCACCTGCCTGTTTTTTCTTCTTCTTTTGTTCTTAGCACCTACCTGCTTTTTTCTTCTTATTTCATTCCTGGAACCTTTTTTTTTTTTTTTAAATTTTTGGCACCAGCCTGTTTTTTATGTCTGGATCTACCTGTTTTTTTTTGTTTGTTTTTTTTTACTTCTTAAATTCTTGGGACCTGCGTGTTTTTTCTTATTCAATTCCTGGTATCTGCCTGTTTTTTCTTTTTCATTAATTCCTTGCACCGGCCTATTTTTCTTCTTCTTTAATTCCTGACACCTACCAGTTTTTTCGTTTTCTTTAATTCCTGGCACCTGCCTGTTTTATCTTCTTCTTTCATTCTTAGAACCTGTTTTTTCTCCTACTTTTATTGCTGGAACTTGCCTGTTTTTTTTTGGTTTTTTAATTTCTTTATTAAATTTCTGGCTCTTGCCTTTTTTTTCTTCTTTTTTAATTCCAGGCACCTGCTTGTTTTTTATTTCTTTAATTCCTGGCACCTGCCTATTTTTTCTTTCTTTTTTTATTTCTTGCACCTGCCTGCTTTTTTCTTCATTAAATTCCTGGCACCTGCTTGTTTTTTTTTCTTCTTTTATTCCTGTTACCAATCTTTTTTTTTTTCTTTTGCTTCTTTAATTCTTGTTATCTGCTTGCTTTTTTCCTTCTTCTTCCTTAATTCTTGATACCTGCCTGCTTTTTCTTCTTGTTCTTCAGTTCCTGGCACTTGCCTGTTCTTTTTTTAATATTTTAATTTTTGATATCTTTCTTTTTTTTAATTTTTTTTTTCTTTTAATTCCTGGCACCTACTTTTTTTCTTCCTCTTTAACCTGTTCATTTAATGCTTTCAAACAAAACATAATTAAGTAGTTTGTAAAATCAGCCAGGTTATGTTACATAATATGGTGGACAATATTCTTTTGAGAGCACATTCATATATTGTTGCACTGGGTCAATATTTTAAATGACATTGTTTTTTTCTCAATGAGATAATTAAATCAGTGTTTGTGTGATAGCGGAACTGAAGCAAAAAATATCTAAAATGGTGTGAGATTTAATCAGTAAAATAAATCACTTACACAAACATGGACATTATCACACACATATTCAGACACATTAATAAATATGAAAATATTACACCAACCAGAAAAATGAAGTTTCTGGCACCTCGTCAAGGAGGAGTTGAGAAAGCATGTAAAAAAGACCTTATATTCTCTACCTAGGCTAAAGTGGTAGTAAATAACTCATAAATAGTATGATATCATAGTAACTAACTCATAGTAACTTACTCATACATAGTATGATATCATAAATCTTACAACAAATGTGCATATGTCCTACACAACTTCTTTCAACATTTCTTCAGAAAGAAAGGGTGCAACTCCATGTCGTTCAAATTTTTAATATTTTATTCTGCTTTTGATCTAATATTATTAAGTCTGGTTTTAATTTCTTCCATTGGTTCACTATACATACAGACATAGATATATATTTATATAGAGAAATTATTTTTTAATTCAATATAAAAATAACAAACATGAGAAAATCAGCAGTCAATTGATGATACCTATTGATAAAAGGACCAAATGATTCCAGAAAAATATTTAGGAAGCTCTGGAGTCAGTGGGTGGGTGAGCTAAATATAACATCCAACAGGTAATTGACAATTTTATATTTGCATTAATCACACACACACACACACACACACACACACACATACGATAAAATATAGTTTAAGGTATGCTATATTTATGCATTAAAGTGTTTATCTAAACTTATTTATAAATGGAACTTTGTCTATGTGTGTCTGTGTATCTGTTACCTATAGACTCCAAAATGGCTGAACCAATTTTCTTTAAAATTTACACAGTTGTACTATAAGCATCTGCAAGTGTTCTTAGCTAGGTTTTGTTTCAAGATACTGCTGATAAATATCAAAAATCGATAATCGAAAAAAATCGGGTTATAGAAGGAGTGGTCCGACTTTAATCAAATTTGATAAACTCATAGACAAAGACATAAGAAACGATATTCAGAAGTTTCAAGGTTGCAGCCCTTACAATAGTGCAGAAAATTGATATTGATGCCAGGAAATCAAAATTTGACTTACATCCATTCATTTTTCTTTCAGTCTACGGTTTCGCTTTAACTGGAAACAACTATTGCTTTTTAGTCTTTCATGCCAACATCCAAAGAGTCTGAGCTCCAGGACCATGGATTAGTTTTAAAGCTTTCATTACACCCGAGCAACATCAGGCTATACTGCTAGTGTAAATATAAAAGTGGACATTGAAGTCATAACCACGAGGTGACAGTCTGTTTCATACTAAATGCAATTGTCGGGCCTGACATTTACATTTAGCATTAAACGGACTATCATTGCTGGGCACTGACTTCAGTGTCTATTTTTATATATATATATATATATATATATATATATATATATATATATATTATGGAACTTAACAAAGATTAACAATACTTGGTTATAAACAGCTGTCAATTTGAAATGATTTGTCTGAACATTATTTTTGATCAATACTTATATTTAAGTAGATATACTGTTTTTAATCAAACAGTATTATATATTTATTTCTACCAACCTGATCATTTACAATAAATTTTTTTTACAAAAATTTTTGTCATTCGGCAGGATTCGAACCTGCAACCCCTATCCACATAGACCTTAGACCTCTTGACCACGAATAACGATAAATTTGACCTCGTTTAGACTAATCGTCATTTTGTTTCATTCTCAGTAATTAATTGTGTCTTAGTAGCAGTAATGACTGCTTGGAGTGAAATGATAAAAAAAAACTGTGTTATTTTCAACACCCACAGAAACCACCCGCAGTTTACACTGCTACTATGTCAAGCAAACCTCATTTAGAATTTCTGGGAAAGAATACATCATCTGACATGATTAGTTATTGAACAAATTCAGTCTGTTTAGACCCTCAGATGTGATGGCATATATGTCTGTATAGTAGAAGTTATTGACATGGAAATTGGGTTTGGTTTATTTAGATGAAATTTTACCTGAGGTTATTCATGTTTGCATTCATGATCATTTCTCCACCTTCAATCCCATCTGGGAGTCAATAACAGGTTGCACTGGACGCACTAGATTTGGTTAACAATTTGTCTAGAAGAAAAGATCTGAATCCAAAAACAGCTGGATATGGGGCAAGCAATTCTACACAGTAAAAGCCACCTTGATAGCTTGATAGAGAAACAATTGCAGCAACCCTTTGCACTAGAGTTTACACACACACACACACATATATATATAAAGAAAATGAGAAAAATGGCGTATAAATATATTTGAAATTATTTGTTTGAACATTATTTTTGAACGATACTAATATTTAAGTAGATATTCTGTTCATAATCAAACAGTATTATATATTTATTTTTACCAGCCTGATTATTTATGATAAATTATATATATATATATATATATATATATATATATATATATATATATATATATTATGGCATTAAAGACAAGAAATTTTTTACTATAATAGGCTATGATAATTTTAAAACAAAAACACCAGTCAACCGGTTTCATACCCTCTTGTCAGGACTGTAAACAGGAAAAAAATTCTGTAAAAATCTGTCATGAACGGAAAGGATAAAATAAAAGTTATTACATCTAAAGATGCTAGAGACCCAGCAGAGCAAGTCCAAACAAACAGTCCCTTTGATTACAAAGAGAGGGTTGCCTGGACCTGATAAACAGCGTCTCCAATACCTTTCCAATCATTCATGTCATTCATGACAGATTTTCTTTTCATAATTTTTTCCCTGTTTACAGTTCTGACAAGAGGGGACGAAACTGATGTTTTTGTTTTAAAATTATCATGGTCTATTATGGTAAAAAATTTCTTGTCTTCAATGGCATAATACAATTTTGTGCCATTTTATATATATATATATATATATATATATATGTGTGTGTGTCATTTTTCACATTTACTGTTTATATATATATATATTCATCCATAGACAGTCCTGTTTTGCTGTATCACAGCTCATCACAATGATTAGACATCCGATAACTTCCAGCTGGGATTGAAGCCTGATCAATTTGACATCAGTCAGAGATTCTACCTCTAAGCTATTGGAGGAGGGCAGATTTTAGCATGTTATCTACACAAAGTAAACAAACACCAGTAGCCAAGAGTGTTCAATTCATTGCTGAAGAACGATACATAAATGGCATTAAGTAGCTACTGTTTTTAAAATCTAACAAATTCCCAGTGGACCATAGACTGTCCTGTAATGTGAATTTTTTATGAATGCACAATTTTCAAAATTAGAAATTATAATCATAGAACCACGGATGAAAATGTTAGAACTTCTTCTAATTTTGATCAGTGTACATTCATAAAAAAATCCCCATTACATGAGTGTTCTTAAAAAAATGGTAAAATCTTTTATTGTAAATCACCTGAAGACACCAGATGGTAGAAATCTGGGTTGCATAATAACTCGTTCATAAATTAAAAATATTCAAATGTTCTACAATATTGTATTGAACACTTTCTAATACAACTGTGAACTGGTTTAATTTAATTATCACCAGAAACTAAGTAATTAATATATATATATATATATAGGCAATTACTGTTGAAAAATAACTAGAGAGAGAGAGAGAGTCTACCAAAAAAAGTGTCAGCATTTAAAAGATAACATATGAACATGTTTTTAATGTGGTAATTTTCTAAGCACAGCTTAGACGTAGCACAAGGCCGAAAATGAAGATCCCACAAGGATCACTCACTACTCATTTTTAATGGATCTAAAAAGCAAGCTTTGTAACCATTACATAGTGTCAAGTTTCCCAAAGTTGTTTTTAATGTGAATGAAAACCTGAATTTTAAAAATGCTGTAACTCATATGAAATACAGAACAAAATTTGACCCTGATATGGATTCTTATGCTTGTAATGCATCAAGAAATTCTTTGCAATTGGTTGATTGAAGACAAAAGAGCTTCAAGGATATGGAACAATTCCTGTTTAAACTCAGAACTTATAAAAACTGAGATTTGAAGAAAAAATTCTAACCAAGGACATGAATAAATTTTCATGACTGAGCAATTATTGCCTAGATATAGTTTTTCAAAACATGACTTTTATCACTTTTGTTTTAAAGGATTTCATATTAATTTTGAAAGGAAAGCAAAAATATTGTATGATCATAGACATAAAATTTCACTGATAACTATACCTAAAATATCAGGATGGACTTATAGTTTTTAGCATCTAATAAATAACAATGCATAACATTTCATTTATTTTTCTAACACTTTTTAAAATTTTTTCTCACTTTTGTTTTTAGTATCCCATATTAATTTTGTAAGTAAGACAGATATATTGTATGATCATAGACATAAAATTTCAGCAAAAAATGTTCACGGAGTAAGTGACATGAGCAACCTTACACCATCCCCAAAGCAGGGCTTCATCCAAAGAAGGTCATACTGTGCATCTGGTGAAATTGGAAAGGAATGGTGTTCTTTGTGCTTCTGCCAAGTGACCAATAAAATGATTCTGAAAAGTACTACTCACAACTGGACAAATTAAAGGTTTTCAATTCAAGAAAAGTACTCAGAATTGGTGAACAGGAAATGTGTTGTTTTCCTTTAGGATAATGTCCGACCATGATATTCACCAGATATTGTCTCTTCAGATTTTCATTTATACAGTTACTTTGCAAAATAATGCTTCTCAAATTTTAATTTTATATTGCACTTATTAATTTAAATTTTAGTTTAACTTCTAAGATTTTATTTGCCAATGTTTAAGTTTTAGCTCAAATCAAATTAAATTATACAATTAAAAAATAGCATCTCGACATTATAGCATATGAGTACCATGAACAAGAACCAAAAAGTTAAATCCCAGAATGGTCAGTTCATAAGAAGCACTTGATTATTGCAGAGTGCCTGAATCCCTGAACCATGCTACAAACATAGGATAATAGGCGGATGTGTGTGTGTGTTTATATATATTATAGAATAATTAGAAAATGTTTTTAAATCTGTTATGTCGTCAAGTATAAATGAATAACTCAACAACAGAATCAGAATATAAGTTGTATTCTGCAGAAAGACGGTTAGTATGTACAGAAGTGATTAGTAATATTTACAATAGAAAGATACAAGAGTCCAATCCATCGTAAGACGTGTGTATACGTGATTACTTCCGGTATGCCACCGGAAGTGTGACTAACTCTTCACTGACTCACACTAACTCATTAGAGACTCTCAAGTGACTCTCTACGACTCTCTTGTAGAGAATCCACCATCACTATATATAGCAATGGGAACAGTCCATTTGTAGTCAAATAGGAGCGGTGCCCTAACAAAATCTAAGGTTTCACATTTATTAAAGTTTCATGAGAGAATGAAATATGCTTTAATAAAATTGAAACATTTTAGATCTGTAAACATTTCCTATTTGTTCTTTATCCTATCTCTCTGTCAGATTCAATCCCAGATTTGATATTTAATCCTGACTCAAATATATATATATATATATACATATATTGTTGTGGTGGCAGAAATGAGTAACCTGGAAGGTGGATCTTTGTTCTTGTTACTGTTATGAATGTTAATTTCTTCTCTGCCTTGACAAACAGAAATACAAGTCAAATAAAAGAGGATATTTATAATTTATTTACATATATACAAAACATGGTAAATTCTTTTTGTTGTTAGTGATAAGACAAGACGAAAGAGTGGTGAAATTAGAAGTGAAATGGACATTGGGCGTGGCCGTTGTCTGTGGTTTCTGTTTTTGTTTTTTTTCTCAGTGTGTCAGTGTTATTATCAAATGCTGGTCTGCGTAAGGTTTGTTTGAGTTTGGGTATATATATCTTTTTTTTTTTCAGTTGGAAATTAAGATTTTGTTATATCCCGGGAGGGGATAAATGCAGAAAAAATAGTGCAAGAAATAACTCTTAACACTGATTATATATAAACAGAGTTTTATTATACCTCAGTACAATAAACCAAATACAAGTACACCAACGAACAGTTAACAAGAATAACATTTAAGAAGGCAATGTCTCTGTATAGGATGTATGCGTCCGTCTTGGTGACATCTAACTCTTGTCTAAGGCCGATGGCTCTCGATCTCTCGTATAATGACGAAGACTCTCGTATAGTCACGAACACTCTGTAGTTCGTTCTAGTCCTGGTCTTTTATAACCCGGGCTATAACCATTCCTGGGTAAAACAGGATATTCCTCCACAATTGGTTTTGTTCTTTTAGCAGGAGTGGCTCTAACTTATCCAAATATATGAACAATTTTATTTTGTTTAAAGTGGTTGTATGTATGGAGCCAATGTGCCAAAAACTTATTTACTCAATTTGCACTCTGACACAATTCACTCCACCAGAAATTTGGAAACAGCATGCTGCACTGCTTGGCATTTGCACCAGAAGCTTCAGTACAAACAAATTTTAGAGTGTTTGGGTGTCGATCTGAGGATAGAAGATTTAGTAAGAGTTAGATGAGTCTCATAGTGATTGTGAAGGTATGACAACTTGGAAAACTTATTCTGATTGTTCTGATAAGAAAAGAACTTACAAATTTCTTGGTGATGGTCTCAGACTTAACACAGAGGCCTACATCAAGTGCCTTGCATAAGTAGGACTGTCCTGGTCAAGAAGGTGGTCGCCCAAAGACCTAATGTCTAGCAACAGGACTCTGCAGCAAGTCACACAATCAAGAGAACCTAGTCAGGCTGTCAGACAAATTCTGTAACCACATCACCCCTTACATTTGGTCATCTAACTTCTCAGACTGCAACCCCCTCGATTATTATGTATTGGGCACAGTTGAGCAAGAGACCAACAAAATCCCTTGTAATACCAAAGATTAAATGAAGGCAAGGATTATGTCAGTATTGACAAGCTTGAACAAGGAGACCATCCAGAAGAGTTGTAGGTGATTCTAAACTTGTCTGGAGGCCATGGTTAAAGCCAGTGGTGATTTTATTGAATGAATTTATTCTATAGGATTTCAAGATATTTTTGTGCGATTTTGGTAAATTTATCTGTTAAAATGAGATGTCAGTGTTGTTTTTATTTTTACATAATTTAGGTGACAATTTATCCATCTCACCCAATATATATATGTGTGTGTGTGTGTGTGTGTGTGTGTGTGTGTATATATATATATATATATATATATTTATTGCTATACTCAATTCGAAAAACCCTCCGAGTACATACACGGAAGCAAAAAATGGTAATAAAAAAAGAAAGAGTTAAGCACTTGAACATCAGTCAAAGTACATAGCCCAAAGAAAAAAACCCAAGACGAGTAACCGAAAACAAAAAGTGCTCAATATACAAGTAGAGCAAACAAAGTAAATGACTAACCTGGAGAGCCAACAAACCTACCAAGGTTTCACCTCACTGGATCTTCAGGGAAGGTTGGCCTCCCTGCAGAAATGAATACTAAACTACTACGGGAAAATCTTTTACCCAGTCAGTTATGTTTCTTTTGAGACATGATTGTCTAAACATTTATCACATATGGTACATTACTGATTGTCAAAAATTTTGTTCACCTTGATATATATTAAATTAAATAATTTTACCCATATCAGTAAGTGACATTACTAGTGTTATTAATGTTATCATACTAGTTATCAGAGCTTAACTTGGAATTTGCAGTTTCTCATCTATTAGAATTTATTGAGTCTTACCCAGTGAGAAATCCCAAAACTCTGAGTTGAACTCCGATAAGTATTGTGAACTTATTTAACTTGTGATTCAAACAGAGAATCTGTAATGTGATTGATACCAACTTGGCAGACTGGCTGCAGTCACTCTCTCACCAGCGTGACGTGGCTTCCCTGTGCCTCTTCTATAAATACTTTCACAGCTTCTGCTCTGATGAACTTAGATCACTGGTGCCCCCTAGGTATGAATTTGCACAAGATACTAGATTAGCAACTATGTCCCACCCTTTTAAAGTGAAATTGATAAAATGTAAACGCAATTTCTACTCCACCAGCTTCTTTTCTCACAATTCCCGTCTGTGGAATTCCCTTCAACATACTTGCTTCTCCAACAGCTACAATCTCCAGAAATTTAAATGTAAGATCAATAGACACCGCCTAACACACTAACTTGCATCCATTCTCTCAAACACTCTTCCCATCTACCCAACCCTCATCCTTGGTATCCTTACCCATCTATCACCCTCCTTCTGACATTTCCTATATCTAACCACTATTTCTCATCACTTTCTCCAATGTAACCCCTTGTGAAATAGTGGCAGTGGAATGCCTTGCTTGGGGTGAAATGATTAAAAAAAATTTTTGCTTGAGGCTAGAACTGAGTATTTATTGCTAGAAATTCTCTTCATCTTGATATATATTGTATTATGTATATCAATAATTGGCATTAGTGTTGTTTTATTTTATGTATACATATTTGTGTGTGTATTTCTCATTGAAAGTGACATAACACATTTTTATCATACTACTAATATAATAACAGTTCAGTTTATTATAGCTTGCAAAAATCACTTAAAAAATATTGGACATTTTATGTTTAATTCATTATCTGAACTTAGAAAAATTGTTGTAATTGAAGAAAGAATCAATGTATAACAATACTGGTAAGCAGGCAAAATATCCTTGAAACAAATGAAGTAACTTTAAACTTGTTCTGGGTCACTGATTACGAAATGATGATTAGAATTGTTGATTAGCACTTGTTTTTAAATTGAAGATGATTTTTAATTTTTTTTTCTCAATTTTCAATCAGTTTTTTTATAATTTTTATTACATTTAGAAACACAAAATTCAAATGGTGATTGGTGTGATCAGAATGTTATAATATCACTAAATTATAGCTGGCTAGCTTAAAAAATCATCATACACAAAGAGAATTATGATAGAAAGAAACACATCTTTGCTAGATAAATTTGGCTTTGGCTTTGGTTATTTCTACTCCAACAGCTTATTTTCTCACACTTCCCGCCCGTGGAATTCCCTTTTACATACTTGCTATCCCAACAGCTACAATCTCAAAGATTAAGACTGGTCAGAACTGAGATAGGTGACAACTTGGGAATATCAGGTGCTGTAAGCTTGCATATACAGCTACTGTACTGAATGACAACTCTGAATTTGAAATCAGAAAGCTCAGTTTCAATTGCAGTCATGATTGTTATATTCATTTATATGCAAATACACTTGGGAAAGGTATGAATCCACCTCTTCTCTCTCTGTGGGTTAATTAGTAGGAGTTGCATCAGTCAATCATTCTTATCTCAAAAAATTCCTACAATCTAAAATACTTTCTGATGTTAAATAACCTGCAAAAGGTTAATAAACTGTAAAAACATCAAATCAAACATGTCCTGCATATGACGGTAAGTACATACAGCAGCAAAGCCTCTGATTTTGAGTTTCTGAGGAGCATGAAACCACCTCTTAATTGCTGTTATTTACCTAGGTTCACCGTGACCTGGAGTGGTAGCACCTGTTAGGGTCCCAGCTATGGGCAAATAGTTAATTCCCAAACTGGGGTCAAAACACTATGAAAGTATAAAAATAGACTTTTGTAGAAATATATATATATATATATATATATATATATATACAATAGACTTTTATAGAAAAATATAAATTTTTGAAGGAAAAACAATTATTACCATAATATATTTTTGAAAGGAAAAAAATATTACCAGCAATACATTTTTTAATGCAAAACTAGAAAACATCTTCAGTTTTCTAAAATAAAAATAATAAATTTTTTTGTCAAAATCTAACTGAATCAACCTTCTCACTATAACCAAGCATTAAAAAAAAACTTACAACCCCACCTTTTTGGCATTAAATAACCCACAAAGGTTGATATGCCATTAAATAAAACTTAAACTTAAATCAAACAATCGAGGTAAGTTTTGTGCATGAGACAACTACATCACATGATCCCCAGAACCAACTCACTTACTCACAATGCATGCAAGATAAAATGTCAGTAGCTGCTACTAGTTAACTTCTCACACATAGGACTTCTGTTATTACCCGTTACTTTTTGCCAACACATATCTCTGCACACTAAGAAAACATTATTTTTTAACTCTTTCAGATCCAATATACCAGGAACATTTTTACAATACAAAATTAACTTTTAAATGAAAAGGCTGTTTCAGCTCACTTGTATTTTATCTATTTCATATGCCTCTTACTAGTTTGAACATTTTTAAGAAAAAGATTTTATAAATTTTTTTAAGAACTCTGATGTGTGATCTGACCTTTTCAGCTCTTGACTTATTAGTCTTCTACCTCTTTTACATAAATTGTTAGAAGCCCTAATCAATGCTGAAATGGCTCATCATCTTTCATCACAAGGATTTTTCTCAGATAAACAATATGGCTTTCATTTCTCCAGGTTAACTGCTGATATACTGACAATATTTGCAGAAAGAAACTGTTATGCTCTAGATAAAAACGGTGAATCCCGGGCTTTAAAATTGAACATCTCAAAAGCCTTTAACAGGGTCTGGCATTCAAGTCTACTCTACAAGCTGAAAAGTTAAGATGTCTCTGGACACATTTTTGAGTTGATTCTTTCTTATCAAATCAGGAAATGAAAGTTATCCTGGACAGCCACTTGTCTAGATCCTTTCATACTAACATGAGTGTCCCCCAGGGATCCATCTTTGATCCTACACTATTTGTAATTTTCATTAACAACATTCCCAATGACTTGAGCTCTCTATTTGGCATCTACACTGACAACACAACTATTTACACCTGTGTTAAGGCTGATCAGTCTGACAAGGTCAAAATGGCAACTGATGTTCAAAATAACCTCAAGACTTTTGTTAATTGGAACAAAAGATAGCTTGTCACTTTTAACATCTTGAAAACTATACTTTACTCAATTAATCATCTGAGAGACCCCTTTTTGTCTTCCATCAGCATGCCTGACACTAATCTCCATGAAAGTGACTTTTTGTGCCTTTTCAGCTGACATAAAGTGGAAAGACTATATTGAAGCCATTGCTAGGTCAGCTACTAAGAAAGTCAATTCACTGTGTCAGGCAAGACATTTTTTTCTCTCTAGAATCCACCTTACATATCTATAAGTCTACAATTCAGCCATGCTTAGAATATTCCTGCTGCATATTCTCTAGTGCCCCTGCTATTTACCGTGATTTTTTTATCACATCCAAAGAAGAATCAGCAATATTACTGTTTTTAATCTGGCGGCTTGGATTCAGTCACTTACCTCCACTCCCCCATCGTAAAGTTGTGCCTTTTTTATAAGTACTTTTATGATAATTTTTCAGATGAGCCTTCACTTTGGTACCAAAGCATCATGAATTTAAGCACAATACTAGACTGTCATTTATTGTTGAGCTGGCTTGATATAGCCGTATGTTCTATGCTAACAATTTCTTTTCTCACATTTCTTGCTTGTGGAAATCTATTTCAGATCCATGCTTTCCAGCCACCTTAATCTGCAAAAAATTTAAATGCAATGTCAATCGCTATCTACTGTCCCGCTGATTACTCTTTTCTCTTTCTGCTCACTATTTATGTTTCTGTTCCTAATTCTTTCATGCACTGTAACCCCTGGCATTTTAGTGGCTTTATTGCCTTGCTTGGAGTGATAGAGTGATAGATTTTTTAAAAATTTCAAACATTACTTTTAATTACATGTGTTATCCATTTTAACAGTTACTGCTATAAAGAGTGATAGAGTGATAGATTTTTTAAAATTTTCAAACAAAAGCAGAGGTGACTTTGTTCCATTTCAGATAATTTCATAATAGAAATTACATATTTGTGTCTCATTTTAGATAATTTTATTATAGAAAATATATATTTGTGTCTCATCTAAACTTATTTATAGATGGAACTTTGTGTGTGTGTGTGTGTCCATTACCTATAGACTCCAAAATGGCTGAACCGATTTTCTTGAAAATATACACAGTTGTACTATAAGCATCTAGCATTCTTAGCTAGGTTTTGTGTCAAGGTACCCCCCGATAAATATCGAAAATCGATAATTGAAAAAATTGGGTTATAGAAGGAGTGGTCCAATTTTAATCAAATTAGATACACTCATAGACAAAAACATAAGAAACGATATTCAGAAGTTTCAAGGTTGCAGTTCTTACAATAGTGCAGAAAATCAATAATATATATATAAAAGGCAAGATGTTTGTGTGTGTCTGTTTATCTGCCTGGATGTCTGTATTTTTTTCAGCTCTTTTATTTTAGTTTTTGCTTCAGGTTTGGCTCTAAGTAGGTATAATTGTAGTTCTTATTCTCAGCCATGATACCATTTACTCAGAGGACTTATTTAGCCTTCAAAATTCAGTTTACGACGAAAAAACTTATTTGATATCGATAGCAGGAAATCAAAATTTGACTTACATCCATTCATTTTTCTTTCAGTCTATGGTTTCGCTTTACTGGAAACAACTATTGCATTTTAGTCTTTCATGCCAACGTCCAAAGAGTCTGAGCTCCAAGACCATGGATTAGTTTTAAAGCTTTCATTACACCCGAGCAATGCCAGGCTATACTGCTAGTTTTAGATAATTTTATGATAGAAAATACATATTTGTGTCTCATTTGAAATAATTTTATTATAGGCATTATATATTTGTGTCTCATTTTAGATAATTTTATAATAGAAATTACATATTTTTGTCTCATTTTAGATAATTTTATAATTTACTACTTACATATCTGTCAAATTCATTCTATGATCTACACTTCAAATGTTATTCTGCAAAATCGTATCACTCATTATTAAATGTCAGCATTTTCAAAAAAAATATGCATTGTGTTACAAGAATTTACTCACTGGGCCAAAACTTACAAAGGTGCCTTTGTGCAGAAATTTCCCAGCATAAAAGATGCCTTTGTCAGCATCACTTGGCGTTAGGGTGTTCTTTAGAAGTAAAATTTGCTTTGACATTCTGAAGATTTCTGACACATTCTGAGCTGCTTATTCTGTAAGAAGATGAAAAAAGATCACAAAATAGAATAGAATAGAAAAGAAAATAAATACATATTTATCCACTTATTCGTCTGTCATTCTTTCTTGGGTGTCTGTCTTTCATTCTGTGTTTCTTTACATATAATCTCTCTCTTTAGACATATTCACACGCACACATACTGAATGAAATGCTACTCAAAATTTCAGGGAACTCAAGATAATGAAATGGCTCCTTAAAGAGAGCAAAGAAATTGATAGGAGATGGTATAGAAACATTTAGTATTCATTGACCAGGCAGCTCGTGCTACTTTCATTTTTATTATCTTTCACTTATAACAACTTCCCCCCCCCCAAAAAAAAACATTTCTCAAGTAACTGTAATCAACTTTTCTCGTGTTGAAGGGAGTTTCCTTTGTAACCTTTTGTTTGAAGTAGTGTGCAACTTCAGCATCTCAGATATATCATTACTTTTAATTCCATGTGTTATCCATTTTAACAGTTACTGCCATTAAAAGTCCTCAAGTGATGTGGCTTCTGTTACTTAGTACAATTCTTTGTGATACTACAGCAGCAGCAGCACCAATCAACAATGTTCAAGAATTCTTGGTGAAGTCAGAACATTTTGTCAGTGTAGTCCAATTAAATACGTCAGAGGTATTAAATATAATTTGTAAGATATGTATATATTACATCAATTTTATTGTACAAATGTTCTATTTTTGAATAATGTTTTTTTATGTTTTAATCTACCTCATTATTCAGACACTTAATACTATTGAATACTGATTTCTTTTGTCTTGTGCACAAATATATATATATATATATTACTGGTTTTATTCACAAAACGAATAATTCACAATATAAACATATGAAAAGTTCAATAAGCTACAAAAGTCTTTTTATCAAAACACTTGAAATACACATGTATGTTTACTTACATAAAAAATTTTTGTAATGGACTTCCTATCTGAAATAGAAGACAATATCTAGTACTTATAATAATACCTTTTTCAAGGGTATTTGCACATTACTGAACGCAAGGAATTCAACTGGAATTTGAACTTCCAGTTGAATTCCTTCCATTCCCTTATGCGCAAATACCCTTGAAAAAAGTATTAATCCATCTCTTCCCTCCAATATGGGTTGAATAATAGGACAGATTAGGCTCTATAGCCTTGGCTGGCAACTAGTCTACCGCAGTAGGTAATGGCAACCTACTGCAGGATAATCTTCTGCCCAGTCAGTGATGTCTTTTTCAAAATACAATCGCCCAATCGTGTATCTCATATGGCACTTAATGGACTGACTCACTTAGGATAATTTCCATGAGCTTGAATATGTATGACTTTCTACTTTGGCTGTCTGGGAACAAAGAGTAATTGACGTCCCCGCCTAACAATATCTTGTCAGATCACGTAACGGTTTCCTATTCTTGTGAATATCTATTTTTAGTTTTTACAGTGTTACTCTAGGGGAGACAACTTTTCATTTCTTGCAACAGTTTACATAGTATCAGATTAAGAATACTAGTAAAATTTGATCAGCAAAAAAGAATCTTCATTTTAAAATCAAGTGCCTTATGGCAAAGCACTATTCTCTAGGATAATGGTAATATTAACAAATTTCTTATAAGGAGACACTTAGCATTCATTGACTGAAAGCCAATGTTACTTTTGGTTGAAATTTATAAAATCTTAAAATAGTTTTTTCAGGAAAATCAGTTTCTCAACTCCAGTTACTCTTATGGCTCTTTCCAGTCTTGATGGTAGCTTGTTTCCTAAAGTTTTGTTTAAAGTAATGTGGAATGTCAACATTTGGCTCATGTCATTGTTTTCTTTTCAAATTACACTTGCTATCCATGTCATTGAAAATCCGCCTGTGATATGGTTTCCATTATTTGGTACAGTTCTTTGTTTTGTGATTCTTTTGTGCCAGTCTATGAGGCTTAAAGAAGGTTGGTCTTTGTCAAGACCCGCAGCCTTCATTCACTTAAAAGCCTTTCTTAACCACTGATCTGAGAAAGTGGTTTCATTCAGCTAATATTTTTTTTTTTCATTTTTAACATTGTACAAGGCCTGAGAGCCACTTGAGGTAGATTGTTAAGTGTAGTTTATAGGGATAAGAGGAGAAGATAATGGCTGACTCTAGACTTGAACGGATTAAGTTTGTAGTGATCAGGGAAACATCTTCTTGGGAGTCTCTTTCACAGGGAAGTGGTTTATATGAAGAAACTGTTTCAGTAGAACTTCAGAAATATATAATGAGGAAGGAGTTCTTGGAAAATATGATACTCACAGGAAAGATTGAAGGAAAGAGAAACAGAGGAAAGCACCATATAACAGACTTAATGAGCTTGAGTAAATGGATAGTAGAATGGGGTTTGGGAGAAATAACAAAAGGACTAAACTTATTAAGAGCTACAAGAGACAGATACATGTGGAGGGCCATGATCACCCATGTCCTGTAGGGACATGGCACATAAAAGAAGTAGTTCTAGAAGGTCATTATTCTATTAGTGAAATCTTATTTTTCAATCATTCTTGTTCTAATTATATCTATATTTTCAATTGTCATCCTGTTGCAAGATAAATCAACTACCAACTTTAAACTGAATAGCTAAGTGTAAATGATATTTTTCATATGAATGAACTGATATATTAGCGAATCCATTTTTCTCTCAGTCCTTGTTAATTTCTGAGTATCTGATATGCTAGGACAATCCCATAAAACATTATGTCCAACATCATACTTCACTTTTCAAAAACTATTTTTGAGCATTTTATTTTTTCTCTCCAAACAAAAGCTGCTGTTTATGTCCTCGAAATTTAGTTTTTGTTTCATATGACCAAATAACTGTATTTCACTTGTCAGTCAATAACCGAAAAGCTTTTTAATGAATGCTTAACAAACCTTTTTTATATGTTTTCTTCAGTAGCTTAAATTTTTTCTTATAGCCAATCATCCATGAATTCTTAGCTGGTTCAATATTTTACACATTTTGGAGGCAATCTCTGTAGAGAATCTTTTTGGAATTTTTCTGTTATTTCCATATATATCAAAAAATGGATACTGGTTAATGCTTAAACCCGCATCAGTCAGTTAAGTGTCATACGTGATACATGCTTGGGCGATCATGTCTCAAAAGAGACATGACTGACTAGGCAGAAGATTATCCCGCAGTAGGTTGCCATTGCTTTCTGAGGTAGACTGGTTGCCAGCCAAGGCTATAGAACCCAATCTGTCCTGTTATTTAACCCATAACTGGAAGGAAGTTACAGATTAATACCTTTCCCAAGAGTATTTGCACATAAGTAAATGCAAGGAATTCCACTGGAATTCGAACTCGGCTCCTTGATTTCTCATTCCGAGTCGATATCCACTGCACCACAACGCACATCCTATAACATTAAAACCCACATAAAATAACATTAAAACACTGATTCCTATATGATAACAGAAGTTAAGCAGTGTTAAGCCTGGTCACTGCCTAGATGGGTGAACTTTTGGGCTAAATAGCAGAACAGATTGGGTTGTATAGCCTTGATTGGCAACCAGTCAATCACAGAAAATATTGGCATCCTACTGCGGGAAAATCTTTTGCCCAGTCCGTTATGTCTTTTTTGAGGCATGTTTACTTAAGTGTCTATCATATAAGACACTAAACTGACTGACCCTTAGGAAAAGTATAAATCCATTTTCTCTCCCCACCAATTATGGGTTAATTAATAAGGCTTGTGTCACTAAATCATAAAAATCACCAACCGCCTAAAAAAATTCTTGTCATCTTAAAGTATTTTTTTGCTTTAAATAATCTGCAAAAGGTTGAAAAGCCATAAAAAATGAATCAATCAAATCAAAGATAATGGTCACAGACAAGGTTGGGGATTGATGATATAAAACATTGATTTTAAGCAGTTTGTTAATTTCAAATACAGATTTAAAAATGATATAACAAAAATATAATGCTAGAAATTTCACACACACACAGATATATATATATATGTACATACTTAAACAAGAAAATAATAAACAGAAACTAAAAATCCTGGAAGCAATCTACATTAAACAATTTAAACCTGGTTTGAATACAATCAATTTTGATATTTCCAATAACGTACTCAATTGCCTGTAATCAGATCAGGGACACTATTTTGTCACTATCTTCAGCCTTCCGCCACGGTAGGAATGGACTTATATTTTCAATTCAATTCTCTTTATTGTTAATAACTTAAATGTTCTATGTTTACTGTGTGTTAATATTTACTCTTTGATAATGGCTTATGTGATCCAAAAGCTTAGACCCGATAAAAAAAATCAACAATTACTGTGATTTTTTGTTGTCTTTCAACGATATCACCATGAAGTATATCAGACGGTATGAACGGATCCTACACAAAATTAATAGACAAAACTTGTCTATATTATTCAATGAAACCTGCATTAATATATATATATATATATAGCATAATATTTTAGATAAAATAAATTCCTCAAGTTTAAGGAAATCCTTTTTTGAAGAAAATGGTGATTGCTTATTACAAAATGTATCAAATGTACTAAATAAATTGGTTATTGCAAAATGTATAAAATACATTCTTAGACTATCTCATGTGAAATAACATATTTTCATCTGATTAAATTGAAGTTTCCTTTTACAAATATTTCAGTTTCTTAATCAAATTTAGAATGATTAAGCAGAAAAAATAAGATAAATATTATAAAGCAAAATTATTTTTAAATATTTTTTTTTTAAAGTCATATCACCCCAAGCAAGGCGAAAATGCCACTGATGTGCAGGGGGCTAGGTAAGAGTGAAAAAACTGGAAAAGAGAAAAACCGGAAACCACATCCTAAACAGGAAACAAAGGATGAGCCTCTATATTATACTTTAAAACATGTACAAGCTTCAACAAAATGGTACATTCTAAAAATTTTTTTTTATATCTAAAATTTTTCATTTTAAATTTTTAAATTTGAATTTTAATATAATTTTTAAGTTTAATTCTTATTTAAAAAAAATTTTTTTTGACTTCTCCAATTTTTTATATTAGCACGAATGAATTTATATCTTCGTGTTGTATTTTTTTTCTGATCTGCAGCTTTTGAATAATTCCTATGTTTGTGGATATAATTTCATCATTTTCTTTTAAATGCCAAAGTATTTAGTTTTCTACACTGTAACAAACAAATGTATCTATTTGTAATTCCCTTCCAGCCAAAGTTTGAAATTTCTATTCCTTTACCGCTTGTCCCCACCACTTTCTTCCCTCTGTGCATTTTCTCACTTTTTCCTCTTTGTTAAGCCCAGATGTCATGTGGCCGATATCTGTATTTTTCTATATTTTACTTCCTGCCTAAATTTGGGGTTGCTTTCTATCTGAGCCGTTTTCATTGGTTTTTTTCATTTGGTTCTTTTTCTCTTGTTTTCATCTTTGCTTTTTATTTCCTCTGTGTCTTTCTCTTTCCTTCTCCATTTTTTGATTTCTCTTTTTGCTTTCTTATCCTTTTTAATTTCTTTTTTTCCCCCCGCCTTTTTAATATTCTCTTATGGAAAGTTTGCCAAAAATAAAATGAAGCAAGTTTTTTAAATTTTCTTTTAAAAAATAACATTTATTACCATCATTATTAACTACCAGATGAAACATTGCTCTTTCAATGTCAAAACAAAATGTACAGTGTTGTAGTAGTTTGTAGTTTGCACATGGTCAAAGTATAATTTATAATAAATATTCATTGCTCTATTTCTATATTGAGCACTGTTTTAAATTTATGTTTTGAACATTGTAAATATTTTCTTCATTTTTTCTTCATTTGGATATATATATAGGCAGCAATCTCTGTTTTACACAAGTTTCATTAACAATGACAGACAAGGTGCTGTGATTAAGATTTTAGTAGAATTTTTTGTGGTCTTGTAATTTTTTCTTTTCAGTACATAAATTACATAAAAATTGTATAAATGTTATATTTATCCAAGTGCTTTTGGCTGTACTCTTAGCCATTATCAAGGATGAATTTTATTTTACTTTAACTGAAGATGTAGCTTGTTTAATGTAGATATCTGGAGTTATAGGAATGTTTTATTTATCAAATATAGCCAGCACACTGTGGCCATGTTCATAGTTGAAATATATGCAGCAGCAAGAATTCAAATTACCAATTTTTGTTAAATTCAACCAACAAAATCTGTTTTATGTGTATTTTTCTAATTTTCTGATTTTTTTTGTTTTGATTATTATCTAGAATTTAATGTTTGCAGCATCATATTATTTGAGAGTTTCATTGGATTCATCCTAGCATATTCATATAGTTTTAGCTTTCTCATCGCATTTTCACATTTTGTTAGTTTCATCCTAGCATATTCATATAGTTTTAGCTTTATCATCGCATTTTCACATTTTGTTAGTTTCATCCTAGCATATTCATATAGTTTTAGCTTTCTCATCGCATTTTCACATTTTGTTAGTTTCATCCTAGCATATTCATATAGTTTTAGCTTTCTCATCGCATTTTCACATTTTGTTAGTTTCATCCTAGCATATTCATATAGTTTTAGCTTTATCATCGCATTTTCACATTTTGTTAGTTTCATCCTAGCATATTCATATAGTTTTAGCTTTATAATTGCATTTTCACATTTTGTTAGTTTCATCCTAGCATATTCATATAGTTTTAGCTTTCTCATCGCATTTTCACATTTTGTTAGTTTCATCCTAGCATATTCGCATATTCTTAGCTTCATACTAGTATATTCACAAATTGTTTGCTAAGAAAATTTTGTCTTTGAAACAAGCTCAATTTAGTTACTGATTAAGACTGATATTGTTAAAAATATTTGAACAAAAACAATCTTTTTACAGTTTGTCCCCAAATTTGATATGGATATGTAACAGCTTACCTCAAAATTGGAAAAATATGAAAAACAGATAAACCTTTCCAGTTGAATTTAACAGTTAATATCTCTAATAATATATTTTCAGTGGGTGCAATATTTACAAGGTAAAAAAACCCAATATCTGGTATAGAGCATATATAAAAACTGTGAACATAAACGCCATACCTTGTGATTAAGCATCCAGCAAATTGTTGCTATATGTTCATACTGCTTATATACTCTTACACTCTGATTGAGCACTCTGGAAGAATGGTGAATTTTGAAAAAATAGTAGTTACTCTAGCATCTATGCATCACTCATTTGATAATGAATTAGAGCACTCTGGCCACTGGCATATGATACATCATACGCTAAAAGTCTGTCTCCTTTTACCAAGCGCCCATAGCTCAGAGGTAGAATCGCTGAATGATGCCAATTCGGTCGGGTTTCAATCCTGGGTTAAAAGCAACCGGATGTCTAACCATACTGATAAGCTGTGATACAATAAAACAGATCTGTCTGCGGATGATTATATATATATATATATATATATATATATAAAATGTGCACATTATGAACTGACCATTTTTAGATTTTTTTTTTTTTGGTTCTAGCATGATTTACAATGACTATGAAAAAGTCATTGTAAATTATAAATCTGGGATGCCATTTTTTAATTTATGAAGTGTATGATTTAATTTGGTTCATGCTGAAACTTAAACATGAAATTGTAAAATAAAATCATAAAAGTTAAATTAATATTAAAGGGTAAATTTTGTTAGGGGCAGAGGTTGTACATATAGTTCAAGAGGGACCACTTGTAGCTTGTTTTCATGGAACAAAAGGCATTAAAAATAAATAAATATATAAAAAAAACAATAATAAAATAAAATAAGGTAAAAAATAATCTTAGAAATAAAAAAATAAGTAAATAAGAAGTAGATAATAAATAAATAAAATGGTAATGGTTTGTCTATGTTAAGCCAGGTCTTTGTATTTGAGCTTATATTTATTCTTGTATGTTGTCATCAATTCACCATATATATATATATATATATATATATATATATATATATACATACAGAGTCTGCAAAAAATATATATAGAAACTTCTGGAAAGGAAATACTTGTTTTACGTATTGTTATTAAATTGCAATACCACTCTTTAGGGTAGTACAGTATTTTTATAACAGCATTACCATTGATCTCATGGCTCTAACATCAGCAAATGATTGCATGTGTATCTATTTATTTTGTTGGTAGACACTATATATATATTACTTTAGAACATGTACAAACTACTACAAAATTGCACATTTTGTTTCAACATTGAAAGAACCATGTTTCATCAGGTGATTACCTGATAAAACATGGTTCTTTCAGTGTCAAAGCAAAATATACAATTTTTTAGTATTAGTAGTTTGTACATGTTCTAAAGTAATAATTAATAATAAATTTTCATTGCTATATTTTTATATTGAGCACTGCTTTAAATTGATGTTTTGAACGTTGTAATTTTCTTCATTTTGGTGGATGTATTCATCGGCTACCGAGTTGAAATCTCTTGGCTTGGCTACTGAATTAAACACTCGGCTACTAGAGGTTGTTTATATTCTGTAAATAAAATGTTATGAAATCTGCCTTTCTCTGCCGTGTGCTCATAGCTTAGGGGTAAGATATTTGACAAATGACAAATCAGTCACATTTCAATCCTGGCTTGAAGCAAATGGTTTATCTAGCCACACTGGTGAGCTGTGATGCAGTGAAACAGGTCTGTATATGAATGATTATTTATCATTATATATATATATATATATATATATATATATAGCATAATGATAATCTACATATACTGTCTTAATATATATAAGAAAGACTACTAAATAGTTGTAAGTTAAAAATGAATTTTGTTTTTGACAGTATTTATTTATATATATATAAATATATATATATATATTTCAGACTGGCCTTAGCCTTTCATCAGAAACAAATGATTTTAAAATTTAAACTAGAAGGGTTCGTCGTGAGAAGCGTCTGTCACGAGATGTTTACATCACGTGATGTAGAAAGCGATAGAGACCCATTATCGTCCACGTCCTGAAGGGACACGGATCATAAAAGAAAAACCTAACAACTTATATGTGAGTAATACAAAAATGATTTCAAGAACACTTAGTTGGTTTCCAGTTACTCCTGCCTTAGCTTACCAGATTTAAACTCCATTGAGCATACATATGTCATATTGTTGACCTAACTAAATTCCTTACAGATCTATCTAACAAACACAAATCAGTTTGCCTTGTCATATATATATATATATATATATATATATGAAGATGGATGTACATAAGTATTCATATGTGCATACATAAGTATATAGTGTTAAGCATATATGTATATATATATATATATATATATGAAAAACTACTAAAAAGTTGTAAGTTAAAAATGTATTTTTTGACAGTATCTATTTATTTCTATTATTATATATATGTATTTGATATTTCAGAACGCCCTCGGCCTTTCATCAGAAACAAATGATTTTAAAATTTAAACTAGAAGCGTCCGTTGCAAGAAGCGCCCGTCACATGATGTAGAAAGCAATAGAGTTTGAATATTTTTAAACATAAATGTCACTGTAATTTTTAAATGTTGTTTTAAAGAAAAAATTTTTAAGTGTATCAAAAAAATGTTTAACTATTGAAATATTTATAAAGATTCAAAATACCTTAGTCTCTATTTAACCCTAGCCTATATGTATTTAATTTTAAAATCCAGTATTTTTCTTTCTTTCTGCGTGAGTATGTGGAACTAAAATTGGAATCTATCAGTAAACATTTGCAGTTTTCTAATGTGTGTCCTGGTTGATTGAAGTGTTCAGCTATGGGGGAATAAGGGTTGTTTTGACGTATGCATAGTTTATGATTATTAAAATGGAATCTAAAACTGTTTCCAGATTCACCAATATATCCACTATTTGGACATATTGAGCAGAAGAGAAAATTTATTATATTTTGGCTGTCACAGGTGAGGCGTGGTGGGTGTAATTTGATGTTGGTGTTGGGTATAGCAGCCAGTCTGAAATATCAAATATATATATATATATATATAATAATAGAAATAAATAAATACTGTCAAAAAAAAATACATTTTTAACTTACAACTTTTTAGTAATTTTTCCTATATATATATATATATATATATATAGTTACTAATTTAATATGAAAATATGAACAAATACTTTCAGTTTTAATTTCTGTCATGATGAGTTATTATTTATTCAATTTACATTCAGTCTGTTGTCCCCATCTTCATTGTAGCTATCATAATTGGCAGTGTGTACTTGGGCTCAGTGGAAACAGAGCGAGCAATAACTATGAAGTATTAAAAATAAGAGGTAAAAGAGATATCCCTAGACATGGGCAGTGGAACAAGAGCACTCTATACCCATAGATTAGATAAAGCATTTAGTTCAGTATTGCTTGTAGAATTACCTCAATTGATATACACCTGATGAAGGCTGGAAGAGCAGGCTGAAAGTTGTGTTCACAACAGTGAAAATGAAGACAATAATCCGAATGTAAATAGTACAAATAATGTACAAGTAAATATCTAAACTTATTTATAAATGGAACTTTGTCTGTGTGTCCATTACCTATAGACTCCGAAATGGCTGAACTGATTTTCTTGAAAATATACACAGTTGTACGATAAGCGTCTGCAAGTGTTATTAGCTAGCGTTTTTTGTGTCAAGGTACCCCCGATAAATATCAAAATCAATAATCAAAAAATCGGGTTGTAGAAGGAGTGGTCCAATTTTAATCAAATTTGATAGACTCGTAGACAAAGACATAAACAATATTCAGAAGCTTCAAGGTTGCAGTTCTTAGAATAGTGCAGAAAATCAATATTATATATATATATAAAAGGCAAGATGTTTGTGTGTATGTCTGTTTATCTGCCTGGATGTCTGTATTTTTTTCAGCCCTTTTATTTTAATTTTTGCTTCGGGTTTGGCTCTAAGTAGGTATAATTGTAGTTCTTAGTCTCAGCTATGATACCATTTACTCAGAGGACTTATTTAGCCTTCAAAATTCAGTTTACGATGAAAAAACTTGTTTGATATCGAGACCAGGAAATCAAAATTTGACTTACATCCATTCATTTTTCTTTCAGTCTATGGTTTCACTTTAACTGGAAACAACTATTGCATTTTAGTCTTTTGTGCCAACGTCCAAAGAGTGTGAGTTCCAGGACCAAGGATTAGATTTAAAGCTTTCATTACACCCGAGCAACCCCAGGCTATACTGCTAGTCCTATTATAAATGTACTTGTTCTTCTCTTTGTTAGTTTGCACAACTGTTACTCCCTGCTAACACCTGATATATAATGGATGATTATGTTTTGGTTACAGTGAATCAAATTAAGCTGAAAATAACAAATACTACACATTTCTCTTAGACAAAAGTCTGAGAAGTGACTGTAAAAACATGCCATTTTTCAGATGCACATTATTGAATAGCAGAAACTGAGGACCGCAATTGCCAAAAATCCAGTTATCAAAAATAAAATAAGTTCATCTGCTGATTTGTAATTAATATTAAAAAAAATGTTCATAAGATGGTGATTTGGCTGCTATTATCATCAACTGTTTATGGATCATTTAATGCTGAAATTTAATTTTTTCAGGAGCGTTAGTAATTTCCTTGGCAAACATATTGCTGCTAATATGTTTTATTATGAAAATTTATTGCTGGTATTTTTGCCATAAAAATGTTTATACTTTCATAGTGTATTGAACCCTGTTTAGGGGTTAATTATTGATGTATAGCTGAGAGACTAACGGGTGCTACCATCTCGGATGGTGATGGAATTGAGAACAAGAGTAATTAAAAGGTGTTGCCATGCTCCTCAAAACCTCCTGATTAGAGACCTTGCTGCCAGCTGTAGTTTCTCGTCATATGCAGGATGGCTCAGTATGGAAGAGAGTATTTATAGATCTAGTCAATGTGAACATAGGAACTGACACTACAATGTGAAACTGACAGTCACAATTCAGCATTGATACTTTTATCCACATTGTCTATATATATCTGTCTGAACAAACAATCTGTATCATATACTAGCTAATATGCATAGATTGCATCATACTATATATATATATATATATATATATATATGCACACTCTGTTATGTTTATATATGCTGTGGTGTCTTCATCAGTTTTATCACTGTGTTCTGGTACTTTTTTATTAACAAATTTTTTTTTTCCTTTCTGCACTTGACAAATTCTTTTGCTGCCATCTTGGAAAACATCTTGCTATGAGTGTCTCAGATCCCCCAAAATCAGCTTTTCCTAAATCTTCATTCCTAAAATAGAAGACAGCTTCTTTTGTTTGTTCCTTATCAGAAAATAGATATTCCATGTTAGCTCTTATTCTGATTGCCAATTCTTCTTTTATGTGCCTCGTACTTTCAGGATGCGGGTGATCCTGGCTCTCTACAGTTCCTGTCCTTCGCAAACCTTAATAATAAGAATTGTGTAGTGTGGAATACATTCAATATGTGAAAATAAAACATTATTTCCGTTTTTTCTCTAAACCATGATTCAAGGACTCATTTTCTCTGTATTCCAAATGTAAGGAGAAAAATCTCCTACAACTCCCTTTTTTCAAGAAAATTCTGTTGGGATGCTTCCATGAACAATACAACCTAAAGCATTGCAAGTCAAAAATCAGTTGTTGTTCCTCTTGATCCTCATAATTGGATGTGCAGGTGGTGTAATGGGTAGCAGCATGGAATGAACAATCAGAGTTCAAATTTCATTTAGTTTCATTACATTCACTTACACATAAATAATCTTTGAAAAGGTATGAATCTGTCTCCTCACTCAGCTATGGGTTAAATAGTAGTATCTTATCTTCAGTAAATGTAAAATATAAAAGAATAATTCTTAGAGCATAAAATTTTTCAGTTTTAAATAACCCACAAAGTGTCAATAAACCACAAAAAACATCAACTCAATCAAAACTAACCTCATAATTTTGATATCATACCATTTCTTCTTTTATTCATATCATTCACATTATTCATTAAAATTTTGATTCTCTGCCATATGTGGTTCAAAAGTCTTGTATTAATTTTATTTGTCTGTATGTCTGAGCTGAGGTATTCTAATTATTTACCTTATTTACATTGTTCAAATCATTGTCATCATCTTAATTGCCATATTCAAGATGTTTCAAGTATTGAATGCTCTGATTTTCAAGTGATTGAAATTGCAAACTGAACCCTTTATTTCAAACACTGGGGTAGATATTTCTCATTCCATGAGTCATGCCAGTTCTGGATTTCTTAGTTATCTTCCTTTAACTCAAATCTCTAAGTTGTTTTTAGTTCTGATATTTTGCCAGGTATTGAACTCTCAACTCTTTGGGTCAAATCATTGGATCTAACAAAAACTTTTATAATTTTCAAAGATGTAGTACTAAAAGTTTTACAGTACAGTATTGAAACAGAAACTTATCTGAACAAAAATACATTCTTAATATATAAATATATATGAATGTGTGTGTGTGTATATATATATAAAATTATCACTATACTCATTTCGAAAAACCCTCTGCATATATACATAGAATGAAAAAGTGGTTGTAAAAAAAGGAAGAGCGAAGCACATGAACATCAGCCAAAGCGATTTGGACCGAGCCAGTACATAGTCCAAAGAAAAACCCAAGACGAGTAATCAATAACAAAAAAGCTCTCAATACATAAGCAGAGCAGAATAAGTAAATTAACATAATGAGCCAACAAACAAAAATTAAGTACATAAATTTCAATAACCACGGGTTGTACCGTGACAGTGGTTTGATAATAGTAACCACAAAAAATGTGACAACTTACAAAAAAACTCCATTGGTTTTTCAAAAATTATGGTTTCAATGTGGAAGTTGAAAGTAATTTAAAAGTAGTAAATTATTTAGATATAACGCTAAATATTTTAAATGGAACTATATCCCCTTATACAAAGGAGAACCAAAACCTGCAGTATGTAAATACTAAATCCAACCACCCTGCCCATATCATGTGGGGTATTACTAAAAGTATCTCCTATAGATTGTCTAACAAATCATCCAGGAAAGTTATCTTTGACAATCATAAAAAATTATATCAGGATGCACTACTTAAAAGTGGATATACAGATAGTTTGGTATATACCAATACTAAAAGAGGCAAGAGTGAAAACAGAAGTAGGAACATCTTTTGGTTTAATCCATCATTTAATTTGGCTGTTAAAACAAAAATTGGCAAAATATTTTTCAGTTTATTCAAGCAAAATTTTAATAAAGAAAGTTATACAAAATGTTCAATAGAAATAATATAAAACTCAGTTATTGTTGTATGCCGAATATTGGAAAAATTATCATTGGATTGAATAAGGCTAAGGTTACAGATAAAACTAATGTAGGTATGACTAGCTGTAATTGTAGAAATAAGAGCAACTGTCCACTACTGGGTAAATGCCAGCAAGATTGTGTCATTTACCAGGTTAAAGTTTATAAAAGCATTGAAGATCTGGAACCCAAAACATACTTCGGTGCTACTCAAGACAGTTTTTAAAAATGATATTATAACCATACCAGTAGTTTTAACAATGAAAAATATAAGCACAGCACCACTCTTCCTACTTATGTATGGTCAATTAAACAAGAACTGAACATAGACCCCATTTTAAGATGGGAAATATTAAAAAGGTGTACAAAGTTCAAAGCTGGCCAGAAATTTTGCAGGTTATGTGGGGAAGAAAAACTTGTTATAGCATTGTTTGAACCCACAAACAGTTTATTGAATTCTAAAACAGAAATAATTAATAAGTGTAGACATAGGAAGTCTTGGCTTTTAAATTAGGAATGCTTGGTGGGTTTGCCGTTTCCCTTATTTTCTTTTGTTGTCATTAGTATTTTTAGGTTTCCGTCTTTGCTAGTTGGCGCTTTTTATATATATACACTCCCGATCAAAAATTTAAGACCACTTAAAAATTTTTAAAAATATAAGCAAGGTTTGTCACAGTGGGTGATTGCAGCTAAGGTAAATTGCAGTAAAACTGTGATTTGCTACTTTCTAAAGAACAGTGAGAATTATGGAAAAGCAAAATCCTCTGGTAGGCCCCAAAAAATTTCTCCTGCATTGAGTAGGAGAATAAGACGGGTTGTTATGAAAGACGAGGGACTTTCTTCTAGTCAAATTAAGGCAGTCACAGATGCTGATTGCAGTCCCGTAAACCATCAGACAACGCTTACGGTAAAAAGACATGGTAAATAAAAAGCATAAACAAATTCCTCGGCTGCTTCCATGTCACAAGGTGCACGCTTAAAGTTTGGTCATAAATACCAAACATGGGACGTTGAGAAGTGGAAGAAAGTCCTGTTTTCTGATGAGAAAAAATTCAATCTAGAAGGTCCTCATGGCTTCCAATGATATTGGTATAACAAAAAGATGCCTCCTGAAATTTTCTCCACACGTCATAGTTGTGGAGGGTCCCTAATGGTATGGGATGCCTTTTTTTACAGAGGGACGATAGAGCTCCAGGTGGTGCAGGGTCGTCAGACAGTGGCTGGTTATGTTAGCATGCTACAAAAAGCATCTATGATGACGGAGGGCCACCGTTTGTGTGTGGATGGATGGTTATTCCAACAGGATAATGCTGCAATCCACGCTGCAAGACGGACCTTGACCTTTCTACAAGAAAATGGGGTCCATCTCTTGGGACATCCTGCATGCTCACCAGACTTGAACCCAATTGAAAATGTTTGAGGATGGATGACAAGAGATGTTTATCGAAATGGCAAACAATATTCAACAAAAAATGAACTTCGTGAAGCCATCTTCAGAAGCTGGAGCAACATCCCCCGCACCTTAATGGAAATGCTTATTTCTAGCATGCCCGACAGAATTTTTGAAGTCATCAAAAGTAGTGGAGGTAGAACTCATGATTAAATTTGGTTGTTGAATGTTTTCATACACATTTTGTACAATTTCATAGAATTTTTGTCTCTGGTCTTATAATTTTGATAATGTGTAAATTGCCTCATTTTACAAAAATGTAAATTTCTAAATAAAATGTTTGGAATATAACTTTTTGTTTCCATAACCTTTTAGATTGTAGTATTGGTAACCTAAAGTGGGAGGAGTTTAAAATCTATCCATAAAAACAAAAAAAATTATTTTTAAAGATTTTTAAGTGGTCTTAAACTTTTGATTAGGAATGTATATATATATTTTGTTCTTAATGTTTGTTTTTTAATAAAAGTTTCCCTATTTTTGCGTGTGGTGTCTTCCTTCTTTTTTTTTTTTTTGGTCATGTGTGTTATTGAGTTCCCTTTATCTTGTCGTTGTTACTTCCTCTTTAGCCAACCTTCCCTGAAGATCTGTTTAGGTGAAACCTTGGTAGTTTTGTTGGCTCACTAGGATAATTTACTTATATAATTGCTAATTCTGAGATTAATCGTTTTAATACAAAGCCTTTATCTGACAAGTTATGACATTTTTAGGTTTTTATTATTGCCACAACACTTAAGTAATTAATTCTTTACTCTTGCTCAATTGTACAACTTGTATATAAATGGATGTTGGAAAAAGATCTCTTTTATATCAATAAGTTTGTGCTAGGAACAAATAAACTGTCTGAACCAACCCATTATGGAAAAGTAACAAGATCCTCTACAAAAGAAAGCAAAAAGAAAAAACTAACCATGAACTACAAGGAGACTTGTAATTAAAAAAAGGAACCCAAATTGCCAAATACAAACCAGGGATACTAAAATAAAGTAGGAACAGAAAATTTAAATACCTGGGAAGTGTTCTAGCAGAGGATGAAATGTGCAACACTGAAATCCAAAGGTGAATTTGCATGGCCAAAGATGCATTCCAAAAGCTAAACAGAATACTGAGAGACAAGAAAATTTTGTTGGAAAGAAAGAAAAGAGTACCAGATTGTTATGTGATATTTGTCCTCCCTTTTAGCAGCAAATGCTTGACAATCTCATGATGAACAAAAAACTTAAACAAAGACTTGATGCAACTATAATGTGGTTCTACAGAAGGATGCTGAAGATACTATGGACCAAACATGTAAGTAATGATAGAAAGGAAGGAAATGAAAAAGAAACTGATACTTAACATCATGAAAAGAGCTGATGTTTGTGGGACATGAAGAAGGGCTTGGAGAATCTGATACTCACAGGACAGATAGTAGGAAAGAGAGACATGGGAAAGCAAAATATGACATAATTGATGGGCTTAAGCAAATAGATGTCAGAACAGAGTTTGGGAGTGGTAGCAATAATGAGAATATTAAGAGCTACAAGGGATACAGAAATGTGGAAGTTCATAATCGCTTATGTCCTGAAGGGACAAGGCACAAAGAAGAAGAAGAAGAAAGCTTCTGGATAAACAAAAGGATCACATTTCATCATAAGGATTGGCGTGGATTGTCTGGTTGACTTGGATTATTCCATTTTAATGATAAATAAAATTCAAAACTTAAATTATTGATTTTTAAAATGAACAAAAGAAGATATGTGCTACACAGTTTTCAAAACTCTTATGAATCAATTCATTTGGCTGGAATGAAATATGAATAATCAAATAACAACATTTAAAAAAAAACCAAAAAACATTTTGAATACAAAAAGAATTTACGGATTGCCGTCTTTTGCCTAATCATATTCTCCTTAATCTCATTCACAGTTTGAAACATCATTTTTAACATTAATTTTATAGAATGCCATCTTTTGCCTAATCTTATTCTCCTTAATCTCATCCATGGTTTGAAACATTATTTTCAACATTAATTTTAATTATGCAAAAGCTAGGGATTACAGAGAATTAAGTTCAAATTGACAGACCTGTAGGATGCAGAGTTTGTCAAAAACATGAGATGTAAAGAATGGTCAGCCCGCATATTATGCTTGAAGACTGTGCAATTGGTAAATTGAAAATTGAGACAGTGCAATCAGGAAATTGAAAATTGGTAAATTGAAAATGGTTGGTTACTTTTTTAATAGAACAGCTAGATTTTCAACAAGTTCATTTTTTAAGGCTTGATATAAAAAAAAATTAAAGCATCTTGTTCTGCTTTCCATGTTTAAGAATATATTATTTTCTTTTTGGTGCTGCTCTGTTTCCATTGAGTTTTAATGAAAATACTAGTTCTCATTTGATACTGAAGTTAAGCACCATCAAACCATCTCAGTATTTAAATTAGGGATCATTTTGGAACACCAGCTTTTGGATTTAAATAATCTAAAAAAGGATTGAGAAGCTATAAAAAAATAAATAAAATTTTATTGAGGCTATAGGTCATACCCTTTTGCTGTTGAAAAAGTTAAGTCACTGTCTCTTCTACTCTAACAGTTTATTTTTTCACAATTCCCACCTGTGGAACACCTTTACATTTATTTGCTTTTTTGACTACCACAATCTTCAAAAATTTAAATGCAACATCAATTGTCATTTTCTATCCCCTTGAATCCCATTCATCTTTTATCCTTTCTTTTCTGTACTCAGTTCTTATTTTCAATGTCACCTCCTGTCTATTATTGGTGGTCTTGCCTTGCTTGGGGTGAAATGATTAAAAAAAAAAAAAAGTAAAAGGCTAATCATTATTTACATTTTTTAAATTCACATTATTATCTTCATCTTTGCTTTTATTATCACAGCATTCTATCAATTGTACCATCAGGTGTTTGTCAGTTTTAACTCTTTATTTAATCTACTGTGATAGATTCTTCTTATTCTGCCAACTATGTTTAGCAATATCTTATTTTTATTTCTTATTCAATACTGCTTGGCTATTGCTCATACTGTTTTGAATGAACTTAAGTTTGGACTTTCCCAATAACTCTGTCACCAAATGCATGACCCAACACTTAAATCAACTTGGCTCCTGTCTTCAAGGAAGTTCTTTCTTGTATTGTTTTAGGCAGTACCTCAGAGACAAGAGCATGTATGCTTCTGTCCAAGTGCCAATGATTTCTGAAAAATGCCTACTGAATTAGGAATGACAAGAGTTGGAAATTCAGCCACCTAGGCAGAAATAAATATCAAATTTGTTCAGCTTATATATGTTAGAAATGCCATTAAAGCCAGGCTTCAGCCATCCATTTCCAAAGAGAATTATTCTTCTGGATTTACACTGGCATAAAGAAGAATTCTGGCTTGAAATCCAAACAGAAGTTTAAAATAGATCAGTAAATGCTGGTAAGTTTTTAGCTTCTTTTAATGTATTTCAAGAAAATGATCCTTAAAGTAATATTCAAACAATTAAGACAGCAAAAAATTATTAAATCATGATGAAAATTAATAAAACTCCAAAACATGCTTGACTTCTCTTTGTTTTTTTTAAACAAAATGCTTGCAGAAAAAATTTAAAAGATATTTTTTCAGTTTTTTTTTTTTTGTCACTTCACCTGATGTAAGTACCTAATTTGAGCTCAACCATGTTAACAATTATCATCTTTACTCACCAGAACTTACTTCTTGACCAGAAAACAAAAATGAACAGGCCCAAAAGACATTGAGAACTTAGTTTCTATGAAACAGAAATAGAATAAACAACCCATGGTTGTAGGTTTTTACTAAGTTATTGTTATTTCTACAGTAATTTTTTATATGTGAACATGCAACCACTGACAATACATCAACGCACAAGCTTTTTATATGATATATATATAAGTTTGCGAATGGAGAGAATAATCTAAAAAGATCTATTTAATATAAAATATTAAGTAATAGAGCTATACACAGAGCTCAATAGGTATTATCCAGGGCAATACGATATATATAAAGGAAAACTCAACACTAAAGTGGTTATAAATTATAATCTATTTCAGCAACCTAATAAGTTTATTTCCTCGGACCATGATTTTATTTAGTATAAGATTTTCTCAGAGCATCCAAAAAAAATTTTCAAAGAAATAGAAATCCAGTCACATCTTTATTCTTATCTTGTAAGGGTCACCAAGGTTAGAAGAAAAAAATTCATTTGGGCAGAATAAAGTGACCATAAATCCATACAAACTCACTCACATGCACACAAATGCACACACACTCACACATACATATATATATAGACACGCATACACATATGTACATATACACATACAATTATCTTATAGATATATATACTCTCATAATAGATATATATTTAAATAAAAATAAAAAATGCTTATAGAATAGGATTACCGAAATATGGAACTTTTATTAAATTAGTGTGAACATTATTTTTGTGGCCACTTCTGTAACATTGGTTTTCATAAAATTAATCTGAAGGGAACTTTTGGTAACTCACTATTTGCAAGTTATATTATTTTAGTATCTTTGCATAAGTCAACACACTAAGAAATCCTTAGAATAATACACAAGAGTGCTCTTGGAATGCTGGAGAACCTCGTAAACACTGATTACTGAATGCACAGACTCCCCAGAATATGCCAGAACACACTCAGACTTCTGTGTGAGTGCTTATATACTAATTATTATGGTCATGTAATCCCAGTAGCACAATTCATTCAACAGTTAGATTTGTTACCTGGAGATCTGCATGTTGGTATTGACACTTCCTTTTTACATAACATTTTCCTTTTCGAGCTGCCTCCTTCTGGAGTCTGTATTTTTTAGTGTTGGTTTCACACTTGAAAATTCCGTTACAGTTCTTATACTTTTTTGAGACAAAATTGAAACAAAGCATTAGCTTTTTGGCCGAGTAGTTTTCTCATCCGACTCCTCTCCCTTCAATCTTTTAAAAAACTTTTTGAACATTTTAACAAAGTCTTCTGCTAGTTTGTTTAATCAGGATGATTTAGTTGTGTTGTAATATGTGGTAATTATAGGGAATTGCAGAATAACTTAAATTCACTAGGTATGACTGCATCCCAGTGTTCAACACACTGGAATCAGGTATGCCAAACTTTTATCCTGAAAGAAAGTCAGTTAAAAGCTTTTTTAATATAGAAAAGGTTTCAGTTGGAGTGCTGTTGGATGAGCTGGGAATGATGACTCAAATTGTCGACCTTGGCTTACAAGTGTACTAGGTGTTGAGCAAATATTATTGCTGTGATTATTGTTGTCCTGGTTTATTTCAGAAGATATAGGATCCTTGTCCTAAGTGGTGACAATAGTACAGCTTAAATCCTTGAAAGGAATATCTGCAGTCACATCATTAATTTTAATTTGTGACAAATCTGATGTCATACTAGTACTTGTGGTGACAGTATTTACTTGATTGCAGAATAAATTGATCAGTAAGATTAAATAAAGAAATGCCATCAGTTCCTATTAAATTTGCAGTTTTTTTGTTTTTTTTAAATGAATGCCACTGTTTTTCAGTTTTTCTAACAAAAAAACATATTACAGGTGAACTCACCTAAAAAATTAAACTTCTTCTCTGAAACATCACAAGCAATTTTTCTTGAAATTAACTAGCTTGGCTATCTCAGTTTTTGCCAAGTCTTTTATTTAATTATTGTAATATCAGATCTGGTATCCAATTGTGATTTTACTTTCATATTGTTAATCAAGAAAAAAACAAATTTTCTCTTTGGTTATGTTTTGTTCCAAGTCTTGCTAATTTTTTCTTTCCATTTGTTGACTTTATCCATAGTATTTATTTTGTGTAGATACTTTTTGTTTCTCCTCCATTTTGTTTATTTTGTTGAGATACTTTTTGTTTCTCCTCCATTTTTTATTTTTATTTTCAACAAGTACTCTGATGTCCTAATTTTTTGTATTGGTAACATTTTTTGTTTCTAAAGAAACAATCACTTTTAAAATGTTTACCACCACGAATGTGATGAATATTAGGTACTCTGGGGTTTTTATCATATTTTTTTACTGTTTTGCTAGGAGTTGCAAAATGTTTATTTTTTCCCTTAAACAGTCAGGCACTATGCATTTTTCAAAATATCTTTCTCCTCAATCCTTGCAGTGTCAATTTCTAAATTCACTATATGCTGATACTTGTCAGCTATTTTTTGAAGAGTTAAATTTGAGTCTGTTTCTAGTTTAGTCAGAATCCGGCATTTTATTTACACATCCATTTAAATGAGTCAGATGACAACTCACTCAAACTTCTCTCCTTAATTGACAACTTCTGCTTATGTGACAAAATTGTCATTGTCATGTTTCACTAGGTTTAGACAATTCCATTGAGCATCAAATAATGAGGTTTTTTCTCTGAAAATCTTTGATAATATTCCTAGAGTTTTCTCAAAATTTATCTCGCCTGGTTGTTTCAGCAAAATAAAGTTTATGTATTTTTCATGTTCAGCAGGAGACAACTTTCTCAATAATAGTCAAACTTTTCTTTCATTTCACTGTGCACAATTCTTGTTGAAGTAATGGAATTTGCAATAGCATTTGGAGTGAATGGGTTTGGCAATCCCATGCCTTTATCTTAACCAACAATTCAAAAAAGATTCGTTGTTTTTGTAACTGAAATAGCCATTTATGTTGGTCTTTGTTGTAACTGTAGTCCTTGCTGTTGCTTTTGCAGCACCAACATTTGAAGCACAATTGATTTCAGTTTGTCCATTGTGCTTGTATTTTTCTGAACAATTTTAATTACTACGTGTAAGGTACATATTTTTTCTCTGTAGTCCTCATAAAAGTTTGGAATGAGATCTTCGTCATCACTTTTACAATGTTGGTTTTTGTGACTTTAATCTGAAGGTAAGTTTTGGAAACTCACTATTTGCAAATTATAATATTTTGGTATCTTTGCATGAACCAACATACTAACAAATCTTATAAATAATGCACAATAATGCTCTTGGAATGCTGTAGAACACAGGAAACACCAGAACACTGAATATTAAATACTGAATACACAGAATACCCAGAATACACTAAAACACCATAATCCACTCAGACCCTTCTCTGAGTGCTTATATACAATGGCCACATGATCCCAATAGCAAAACTCATTCAATGGTTGCATGTGTTTTCTGGAGATCTGCATCCAACCACAGATGTTTGTATTGAAATTTTCTGCCTACATAACAGAAACAAACCAACATCGAGCTGTGATGACAATAACAACAACCAGGAATCTTTTTAAAAACACTCATCTAAAACCTATTGGGAAAATGACTATATATATATATATATATATATATATATATATATATATATATATATCTGATCCCTTTAATTATTATCCTCTCAGGTTCTTATCACTTTTTGGTAAAGTGTTCAAGGCTATTATCAATGCTGAAATGGTTTTTCATCTCATGTCCCACAACCTGCTCTCTAAGAAGCAGTATGTGTTCCACTTTGCCAGGTCTAACACTGATTTGCTAACAGCCAACACTGAAGATATATACCAGGCTCTTGATAAGAACGGCAAAACCCAAGCTATTGCTCTGTATATCTTGAAAGTGTTTATCATGGTTTGGCATACTGGATTTTTGTGCAAGCTACAGTGCTACTGTATTGCTGGATGATTATTCAATTTAATTCAATTGTTTCTATCAAATCATGAACTGAAGGTCTTCTCAAACAGGCCAGCTTCCAGATTTTTCATGTCATCATAAGCATACCTCAAGGCTCTTTCCTAAGTCCTACAGTTTTCCTGGTCTTTATCAATGATCTTTTTGATTTAATCAGTTGACAAATAGGCATCTATGCAGATGACATCACCATTTACTCCTGTCTCAGTGATAAATCTGGCAAAAAAAAAACTCACTGCTGCTCTTGGAAAGGACTTCCAGTCTGTGATAGATTGGGGTAAGAAGTGGCTTGTAAATGTTAATGATTCCAAAATGAAGCTGCTGTCTCATAACTATCATAGAGAAACTTCCTTACCTTTAATGTTTATGGGTGACACTAGTCTTCCAGAAAGCAACACACTGTGCCTCCTTAGCTTCACTCTTTCTAATAACCTCAAGTTGAACGACTACATCAAATCAATAGCCACATCTACTGCTAAGAAGGTTGGGTCACTGTGTCAGGCCAGGACGTTTTTTTTTTTTTTTGTCAGAATCCATCTTGCACATTTATAAATCTACCATTCATCCAGGCATTGAATATTGTTGCCATATCTAGTCCAGTGCTCCTTCTTTTCATCTCAAGGTTCTCAACAAAATCCAAAAGATGATCTGCAATGTAATCGATCCTGATATAGCAGCTTGACTTCAGTTGCTTTTTCTCCACTGAGATGTGGCTTTCCTCTGACTTTCTAAAAATATTTTTACGGCTTCTGTTCTGACAAGCTTCTTTTTCTGGTGTCCCAATATGAATTTACTTGTGCTGCTACAGTGATATCAGGTGAACATCATGCATAAGGCCAAACCTATTCAGAAATACCTAAACTATCTGATGAATAAAACTGTGTGCTCAGATTAGTTGTTAAAAGTAACATTGAGTGAATGAAAACTGTAATCTTATCAAGGATCATCCTTCTTTGACATTGTGGCCTAGCACTACATAATCAGAAACAAAAAACTTTACCAAATAACCAAAACCACTTCACTTGATGACTACCAACAGTAGCAACAACTAAAATAGATAGCAGATGTGGCTCAAAGAGAAAATAATAACACAATCAAAATGTTGACATTTCACACTATTTCAAATAAACATTTAGGTAAAAAATCCCTGTCAGGATAAGAAAAAGCAATAAAAGCTACTATTTTTTTTTTACTATAATTGTTTTAAGAGAAAGATTTATAAATTTCAACTGAAAGCAGTACTAGATATTTGGTCAATAAATGATTGTTTCCTTTCAAAGAAATGGCCATTACTACCTTTACCATCAGTCACTGAGATAGTTTTAATTGTTGTGGCTTGGCTTAGTCCAAAAATAAATGCAGTTTTTAATGGAAATATTATGATATGTAAGCAATGAAATAGATTGCAGATTTCTGCCTTAAAGGCTCCTCATTTAATATTATTTGACATTTTTGATTCTCAGTAACTTCTTGTGTCTTAATGGCTTCATTGCCTTACTTGGGTTGAAATGATGAAAAAAAACGAGTTCATTAAGTCAATATGAGCAAATTGTTTGTCTCCAGCAAGTAGACCTTTACAACTCAGACATGTCATATTAGTTCCATGAAATATTTGTCTATACCTCTGAGATGAGTTAGTATTTACATTACTTACACTATTCAGACTGTTGTCCTTATCTTTATTCAAGGACACATGGCCCGGTAGATGTAGACATTGGTTAGTTTCTGGGACATGACCTAAAGAGTTGTGAGTTCAATACCTGGCTACAGCAGTGGTGAATAAATAATTTAGAGAGTTGAGTTAAAAAGGGAGATAATTACATGGTATCCAGAAGTGGAATTGCATATGAGAACGATATCCACCAGTGATCAAAATGAAAGAATTCAGTTCAATATTCTTACCACCTGAAGAAGGATGGAGCGTACAATGGCCAAAATTTGTGAACATGACAATAAAGATGAGGATGACAGTATGAACAGTATACTTAATGTAGTTTCATGGAGTCAAATCATCATTCTCATTTCCTCTGTGTTACAAATGTAAGTAGAAAGTTCCACTTGATCAGTTATTTTTTTTTAATCAGGAGCTGCTACTTTGTGGAACAGGCACTCATGTAGCTGCTTTCCTGAAGACTACAATTCTTAACTTCTTAAAACTTAACTTCTTCAATTCAAGGATCAGTCATTATCTATACACATTATCTTAATAATGTCCACTTCTTTGCCATTCCTCTCTTCAAATCATGTTACACAGCTCATTCATTATGACCGTGTTCACAGCAACTCCTCTACCTTGAGTGGCTCTTGAGCCTTGTATTGGGTGAAATTTAGTAAAAAAAAATAACAATGCAATAAGTCTTAAGATATCACTTGTGGTAATAGACATTGTGTTCCAATCAATAACTAAAATTTTCAGATAGAAGAATCCAAGATTTGCATCAGAAAAAAACAGTTTCTCAGCACAGTCAGGCATGAGCATTAACCAAATATAAACCTGTGAAAAGAAGCTGTTTATGTTTCTGGGTTGGAACATAATGCCAGAGTTTATTCAACCAAACTTCCTACTGATTCTTTTGTCTTTCACTTTCTCTTTTTTGTTTGGAACACAAATCCCATTGACAATGACTAAAAGCAAGAATAAAAACAGATTTTCAAAAATTTAAACACCTTTACTTATATGTGGTCAGTTAATATAAATCATTTTTAATAATTTTTTATCCTACAAAGATAGTTTTCAAACGTCTCAAAGGCACTCATTGATTTGTAGGTGGTGCAGCTTGGAATGAGAAATTGTAAAACCAAGTTTGAATTCCATTTGGGTTGTTTCATTTCGTCGACGCTCTTGAGAAAAATATGAATCCATCTTCACACCCAGCTGTGTATTAAATAATAAAAACTGTGTCTGAAAAATTCTTCAGTCAGTCACTCAATAAAGTGTCAAATGTGATACACACTTTGATGATCATGTCTCTTTTAAGACATGACTGACTAGGCAGAAGATTTTCCTGCAGTAGGTTGCCATTTTTTCCTGAGGTAGACTGATTTCCAACCAAGGCTATAGAACCCAATCTCTCCTGCTATTCAATGCATAACAGAAGAGATGGATACATACCTTTCCCAAGGGTAAGTGAAGGCAACAAATACAACTGGAATTCAAACTCAGATTTCTTATTTTGAACCAATATTCATTGTACCACAACATACGTCTTCATTATTTTTAAAAAGATTTTTAGCGCAAGTGATAAAGTACTGGAAAAACATTTTAGCATGCTAAACTAAAATGGATTGATGGACATTCTAATATATTTCAGCCATAAATGAAGAATAGTGTTTTTGTTTTTGTGGAAGACATTGTGCATTCAGAAAATGTAATGATGTCAAGCAATTTAATGGAGGAGATTCAGTATTTGGCATTTGAAATGTACAAAAGATATGAGTTAAAAAAAAACCAGAAAAATAACCCAGAAACCTTATCCTACACTAGATTGAACCCAAAATTTAATCAGTTTGTGTCAGTCATGAGGTCAAGCATCTTTAAATGTTTCATTCAAATCCATCCGGCAGGTCTTGCAATATCTTGACCACTGACAGACCATCAAACAAACTGAAAACAAAAACAAATTGAAAAAAATCCCTCACTCAAATGATATAAGTGGTCTACACCTTTGTGCAAATTAATTGAAACAAAACGGATCTCGTCTTCCTAAGATCTTTCACACTTTCCCTGGTCATATATATACATTGTTTCTTGGTCTTGTGTTTGTCTTCCAAACACATCTCCCTTTACCTTTTTGCCTGATGTATGCAATTTGTTTCTTCACCTTGATGACAATACTGATATTTGAAAGGTTGATAACAATAATACCCGCAGTCTCTCTGCAATGCTTGTTAGTATGTTCATGCAACTTATAGTTTTCGCACACTTTCTTAGAGTAAGGTCCATCGCAGACAAGGGCCATAGGACAAATAATAAACAGACGGGGCAGTAGTATCTGAGCATAATAAAAATCTGATGCTTTCATAGATGGCGTAATATTTTTTAAGGCCAAACAAATTTCATCATACATCAAAAAACCTCATACTACTGTAATTGATCTAATCTGAGGTAAATAGAGAAATTAATTTTACCCTGTCACTCCAGTGAGACTAAAACTGACCGTATAGTGAAAGAAAGGAAGTTATGCAGTTGTTTCAATTCATTTGCACAACGGTGTAAATTCTCTTGGATTTCTTCCTTCATATTATGATTACTTCTTTTTTTTTACAGTTGGCTTTAAACCTGCTGTTATGATGTTGATAAGTGCTCATTCAAACATAACCTTGTGAGATCTTGATCTGTCCGTTAACTCGGATATGTCACATATATATAGGGGTATGGCTATGCTAATTATCATTAGCTTGCCAATGCCACTACATCTCCCTGAAACTTTTATGTCTAACTCCCCGAGTTGGCCTATTTCTTCTATACATCCCCTCCCCCTTTCAGCTGTCTCAAGAGGATTTTACTGTATAGGAGATCTCGACCTTCTTTCCTGATACATCTCTGTTTTCTGACTTTTCAGAAAACTTCTGTACACTCATTGTTTTTTCTGTTCTATTATCCTGGCTGTCTTCACTCCAAATAGTGGATGAGTTCGCTTTAACCAGCCTATATGCATGTTTATCTTCATAACTTTTTTGAATTCGTCATATACTTGAATTTGGTTGTCTGCAATTTTTTAATTTCAAAGGAATGCAACATGTTTTCTCAATAATTTTTTTAACATTCTTGTTTCACCACTTTTACTATTGACAACATTTGGTAACTGTATACTATCAACATTCAACAAATCAGTATCTATCATGCCATGACTTTTACACAATCCGTTACTATGTCGGTGATATGAGGGTTACCTCACTTTGTGTGTCAACTTGCAAATGGCAAAAACATCCTTTCCATTTTCTTTTTTCTTCCGTTGGGCCTCCACATTCTTTATTTTGCTGCTTTGCCATTTACAGACAGCTTTAAAATGATTCTTTTTCTTACAATTGTCACATATCTTTTCCCATGTGAAACATTTTTCTCTTTTTGCTTCATGTTTATAATTGCAATATTTGCATTTTGATTCTATTTTCGTTTTAGTAGCTTCTACTTCCATCATTTCTTCTTGTTGGTTTCTTTGTGTCTTAAACTCTTCAATCAACTCACTCTGCTGTATAAATTCAACAGTGGTTTTCAAACTCATATTTTGTAAATGTAGTCTTTCCAAGGTTTTAAGTCTCTGTGCAGTAGCAACTAAACCTTCCACAAGTCGAAGCTGGATTAATTCATCCTCTATTGTCATTTTCTTTTGTCCTAGTTCATTAAATTCACAATACCTATAAGTATCTCTTAGTCTACTGAAATATTTCCTCATAGGTTCTCTCCACTCTTTTCTTAGTGCCAGAAACTTGGTCCTCTCAGCAATGACTAATCTTCTTTTTGGTTGGATAGACTTTAAAATTCTCTCCTTAATTTTCTTAGTCTAAAGTTTCAATTTCTTCAGGGTAAGTCATTAATGATACTTGTTTAATGGCTCTACACCCTGCGGTGACCAAAAATAAATCTGTGATTATCATTAGCTAGCCAATCTGTAATTTGTTTTTGGTGTTGCCATCCTTCAATTTTTTTAATCCTGGCCATTGCCTCAAAACACTTCAGCCAAATTGTAAGCTCCTCCGGGTATTCCATGTCCAGCATAATTTCATTCGGCAACACCATTTTGTTATGATGTTGATAAGTGCTCATTCGAAATTTATCTTGTGAGATCTTGATCAATCCGTTATCTCAGATATATCATGTATATATATAGGGGTTTGGCTATGCTAATTATCATTAGCTATCCAATCTCACTACACCTGCCTTGTAATTCTATTTATTCCATTTCATGCAATTTATTTCTTAATTCACATTGATATGCTACTATTCTGATTATTATAGATAAGGTTGATGTAAATTATTAGTAGGATTAATTAACGTTGAATACACCGGTTCTTGCTCAATCACCGAAGTTAAGCAACGTTGAGCCTGGTCAGTACTTAGATGGGTGACTGCTTGGGAATACCAGGTGCTGTAAGTGTATAGTGACGGATGTGCATTGTGGTTCAGTGGATATTGGCTCGGAAAGAGAAATCGGTGAGCCAAGTTGGAATTCCAGTTGAATACCCTGCATTCACTTAAGCACTGGTACCCTTGGGAAAGGTATTAATCTGTCCATTCCCTCCAGTTAGGGGTTAAATAACAAGGGTAGGACTTGGGGACCCTGCTCTTAAAAACAAATCCCAATGAATTGTGAAAAGAAAAACGTTGTAAAAATAAAATAACCTGACCCAAAAATCACTGGTTATGACCTTAAAATGATCCCATAAGGATTGATAGGTCGTTAAGCCTCAAAAACAAACAAACAAATTATTAGTGCCACAGTAATACTTTCAACAATGAATCTCACTTTTAACAAAGATTACATACAAATGTTTTCTTTTTTTCACCTTTAGTCTTTTAGTGATAAATGCTTTCATCCAGGACTAATCTGTTTCATTATATTTGGGTTAGATTTTGGAAAGCATTTTTCGCTATTCAAATAGACCTTAGAATTTACATGTCATTTTCCATTATCTAAAATGAATACTGGATTATTATGTGATATTTTAATAAATTGTAAGGCAGTCAATGCTAGACAATCTCACCACAGGTGAAAAGTAAACGGGAGAGAGCAGAAATATGCTTCTACAGAAAAATGATGAGAATTACATGGACAAAGCAAGGAAAAAGTGGAAGTCTTAAAGAAATTCTTAATGAAAATTACACTTATACTCACAATCAGAAAGAGCTGAAATTAATAAATGAAGAAAGAAGGCATGGAACATTTAACTCACAAGAAATATTAAAGGCACAAGAGATAGGGAAAGGTAGTGGGCCAATTAGCTGATGAGCTTGTGTTTAATGTATGGGGATACAGGAGGCAAGAGGCCTGAAAAAGGAGACAACACTGCTAAGGGCCATATGCGATAGGAAATTGTGCAGGGACATGGCACATAGAAGATAAAACACAAAGATTTCTTGACTTTACTCACTCCATTTCATAACATTCTGTCACATACGTGAATTACTCTTCCTTTTTTATTTCTTTCTTTCCTTCTTTCCCCTTATTTTTATTGTTATTTTTTTTTTTGTTTGTAATTTTGAGTTTATTATTATTATTCCTATTGTTATCCCTCTCTTCATTTTAAGAACAGACTCATTCCGGCAGAAATTTTGTACCAGATGGAAGGAATATTGTAGGGTCTGATGAAATAAGCTAATTAAACTCACTGAAATGAGCTATAGTTTATAACTAATTGAACTGACGTGTTGAGTTTTCTTTTATAAATTTCATATCACTCTGGTTAACACCCATTGAGCTCTCTATATGGATTTACCACTTAATATTTTATATTAAGGTAATCTTGTTGGATTATCCTCACCGCTTATGGACTGGACACACACATATATATATATATATATATATATATATATATATATATATATATATATATATATAATGTGTATTTAGGCAGCATTTTTTCACTAAATCATGTTTCATTAAATAATATAGACAAGTTTTTTATATTTATTTTATCTAAATATATATGTAATATATATTGATAGGTTATATTAAAAAAGGAAAAATTAGAAATGAAATGTGAAGAGTTTAAATTAACCTTCAGTATCTGTAGCTGAAGTACTTACATGTTGACAGGAACAAAAAGAATACAACATTTTGCTCTGAAAGTCACCAAGAAAGAAGAGAGAGATTCTTTCAAGTCTCATGCCAACTGTTATTATTATCAGAGGGCAATAATTCAACTAATGTAGGATAAGAACAACCCTTAATTCAAAAACTGTACATTGCCTTGGTGAAGCAAATACTATGCAGCTAATGAAAGGATTCAGTTGTTCATGAAGACTCCATGATCCCAATTTCAGTCAACCTTATATTCAAAAGCTTGACAAGACAAACATTTCAAATACATATCTGTAGCTGTTGATAATGCTTATGGCAATAAAACAACTCTGATATTTTCTGTCCCCCACCAAATATCCTTGCACTGATTATCAGTGACATTTTTAGAATGCATTATTTTGTAAAACAAATTCTAATAGATTTTTCTTTTCCAAACATTTATTAGTTCATAGTTAACCAAGGACAAGCTTTTATTCCAGATGAGCAGACCATTTATCAAAATATTAGACAAGACATAATTCTTCCCATTAAAGATGATCTTCAAAAATTTCTGTTTATTTTAATTATTTATTATTTTATTCAATTAATATTTTCTTTTTGTGGTTTTCATGTGTTTTTGATTTTCGTATTTTCCAGGCAGTTTTTTAAAAAGTTGAAAGTAAAAATAAAATCATCCTTGATAATGATCTAAAGCATAGCCAAAAGTGCACAGACATACATAAGAAAAGTTCAATAAAAAAAATAAAGCAGTATTTATATATATATATAGGTATTATTATGTTTATAGGTACTATATATATATGTCATTCATTTTTAATGAAACTTGTATGAAAGATGGTTTGCTGAGCAAATACACAATTTTATTTCATCATCCACATACAAGCCTGTTTTGCTGTATCAAAGCTCATCAGTGTGGCTAGACATTCACTTGCTTCTGGCCAGGATCAAAACTTGACTGATTTGGTGTCAGTTGGAGTCACTAACCCCTAAGCTATAGGTACATGGAATCAGAGAAGGGAAATTTTAGCATGTTATATATATTAGTGGTGTATACACATGCCAGTCCCCGAAAGAACTCAGTTCATTGCTGAAAAATTATGCATAAAATCGCAGAAGTGGTCACTGTTTTTATTTAAATTTTCCTTTCTAGAGAGCTCAATTGGAATGAGAGCATAATATGAAAGTTATATAAATAATGATAATAATAATAATATAACTTTCATATTATGAAAGATATAGTTATATATATATATATATATATATATATATATATATATATATATAGGCAGGAAACTTTTGTGGTGATACTGAGCAAAAGCAATGGACCGGATGTTTGCCCTCTCAGGATAAAAAGGCAAATGACCAAAAGTTGTCCGTGCGCATCCAGGTTCGCACAGATGTTCTGGTTGAAAAATAAAAATCAATCAAATATTAAATTTCCTTTTTGCGAGCCTATACGAATTTTATTTATCAGCCAATGGGAAGCCCAGAATCAAATACAAGTGTAAAATCCCAAATGATCACCTGCAATCCAAAAAGCCGAAATAAAAAGCACCCAGCAGACAGACTGACACAGGCCTAGAGAGGAGTGAAATCACTATCCCCTTGACCTAAGTCAAGTGGCTACTATGCTTGCCTCTTTCCTTCTCCCCTGTCTTAAAGCTACTTACTGACCTAAGGAGCAACTACATCAAAGACATTCCTCACTTACACGCTCCCCCTATTCCTAAGCCTTAAATCTCTTTCAGCATATTATTTGCCATGTACATTTTAACCTCCGTTGGACCTATATTCAAGTATTACTTTAACTGTAAAAACATAATTGATATGTGTATATATATATAGATATATATATATATATATATATATATATATATATATATATATAAATGTTATTTTCAACTCAAAATGCTTTTCTTGGATTTTATAATCATTTTATGACTTATAGTGGGCTATCTACCACAAAGCCAAATTCCATTAACCTGCAACAATATACAACTAACCTTCTCTTGAACGGACTCCTGCTACAACTAGAAAAAGAATAGATAAGCATCCCACTATACTTTCATTTATGCATCCTTGTTTGAAGATCACTTACAGTTTTTAGTTTAACATTATTTATTTTTCTATTGTTCACATTTTTTACTGATTTGGGGGAGAATTTCAATATTAATTGTTCAGTGCCTTCTTAACCCATTTATTTTTCATAAATCATGTGTTCAGCAGATATACAAAAACAGAAAGGGGTGTAAGACAAGACTGTATCTTCTTACCAGATTTATTCAATCAATACTGTGAGGCCATTCAAAGAGAACAATAAATTCTGCCAGGATGCATTACTGGCAGCCACAATCATAAAAATAAGATATGGTGATGATATAAAACAGAAACTACAAAAACTCTTCCAGGTTGTAGCAAAAAAAAAAGTGAGAAGAAAGGACTAAGCATAAAGTACAAGATGTCAAAATGCATTTTCATCAGCAAAAAGTGGAGCCCAAAATACAAATTGCAGGTCAGGAAGGAAAGTGTGACATCAAGGTTTGAAGTCGTATTTGGATAGCCAAGGATGCATTAAAAAAAACTAAGCAGAGTGGTGACAGCAAAATTTGAAGTGACAGCAAAATTTCATTTGAAACAAAGAAAAGAGTAATGAACATGATATCTGTCCTATATGCTGGACAATCTCCTTAAAGATGAAAGAGAGGCTCTGAGCAACAGAAATGTGGATTTACAAAAAGATGCTGGGTATACCATGGCTGAGTGCAAGCAGCAACATGCCCTGTTAGCTGAGGTTTCGGAATATGAAGATGGGTAAAACTCCTCCAATGAGGCATCCTGGTTATGACATCCTAGTCCTTGGCTTGACGATAAACCACCTCTTAATTGCTGTTCCTAGGTTCACCTTGACCCAGGGTGGTAGCACCTGTTAGGGTTCCAGCTATAGGCAAATACTTAATCTCAAACTGGGATCAAAAACACTATAAAAGTATAAAACCAGATTTTTTTTATTTGTCTTTATTTCTGAGATGAGGTTGTATTTACAGTATAGATAAAAGGTATGAAATAAAGGATTTGGTTCAAAATTCTTAGCACCTGAAGAAGGCCGGAGCATACAACAGCCGAAACGTCATACAAATGACAACAAAGATGAGGACAATAGTCCGAATAATGTAAATACTGTAGATATTTTTATAGTGAAAATTTTAGCAATACTTTTTTGTAGAAGAAAATATTACCATCAATATATTTTTTAAGGAAAAAAATATTACCGTCAATATATTTATAAAAAAAATATTATCAACAATACATTTTTGAAGAAAAACATATATATACTAGTAATATATTTGACTCTCGACAAAACCCTCTTTACAAAAATATATCAGTGAAACCTGATCTTCAAACTGATTTCTTACAAAGAATACATTTTCTATTAATACGGATATCTCTAGAAATAGAAACATGGGTGCTTCTTCTTTTTTTCTATGTGCCATGTCCCTTCAGGATATTGGTGATCATGATCTTCCACATTTCCCTCTCCCTTGTATCTCTTAACACCCCTTCTCTTGTCACCCCTCCCAAACACTGTTCTGCTATTCATTTGCTCAAGCCTATGAAGTAGGTTATGCATTGCTTTTCCCCTTCCCTGTCTTGTGAGTATCAGATTCTCCAAGCCCTAATTTGCACTATACCTTCTGTATATCTCTGAGCTGATCTGCAGGTTCTTCATTTAAGCACACAATATCAACTTGTGGGAATTCCTTGCTAATCACTTTGCAAGAAAAATGGAAGCTTTTACAATGTAAAGTGTTTTTGTAGTTCATTATAATATTTCTGATTAATGTATCTTTGAGCAGCAACTTTTCTTTCAAACCTCTTTTATTAAATATGACAAACAAAGAAGATTTACTTAAATCCTTATTAAGTTTTTCCAACATCCTAACATTTTTCTATTTTGTAGGAGTTAAGCAGTATAAGAACTGTGAATAATTTTTATTATTTCAAGTGCTTTCAGCCACTTGTATAGCCATTTTCAAAGTTGTTTTTGTCTCTGTTAACTTTCTTTGTTTTGACTGTTATGTAGTAATTTATTTTTTTATTTTTTTTTAAAATTGCATTCATTCCAAGCTCTGACATGTCATACATAACTGGAATTTGTCTGAGCATCTTTGTATTTTAAAAATTTTTGACATTCAATTTTCAGTATATATTTCTGAGATGAGGTCGTGCTTACATTATTTACATTATTTGGACTATTGTCCTCATCTTGGTTGCCATTTGAAAATTATGAACATTACCCAACTGAAATTAGTAGACAGATTAAACTAATATCAGTTTAAGACCTCTAAATGTTATAAAAACTGTTTTTTTTTTGTTCATAATATATATTGAAACATGGGTAAAAAGAAGGGTTTAACAACTGCTGAAAAACAGAAAATAACGAAGTTACTGAGTGAGAGAATGTCTACATTGGAGATATGAAAGGAGCTTTGCAGAGATCATCAAATGGTATAGAAGGCTGTTGAAAACATAACTAAGGTGAGAATTTAAAGCAAATTGTTTTCTCCAGATTAATGTAAATGGAAGCAAGTTATAGCAAAACAACCACTTCTGACCAGCGCTTAAATCTTTGAAAAGGCAAGAATTTAGGGAGTCAAGAAGAATAAAAGATGTAGAATACTTTCTGAATTTAAATCTGTAGGCAACGTCCTCTTAAAAAAGCAAATATTTCCAGAATGTCAAAATTGGGCCAAGAAATAAATGAAAATTGTCTTTTCTAAAGAAGAAAGAAGAGAGGAATAAATTTAAAATAGAAAGAAAAGATGATAGGAGAAAATGAGAAAATAAAAATAAATAAATATTATAAATTAATGGTGAAAGGATAAGAAATTGGAGTCTAAAATAATGAAAAATATACTGAAGAGATAATAATTAATCTGTTGTGATCACAAAATACTCACACCACTATATAAACAAATTATACTAATTATACAATCAACAAAACAAATATAATGCAAGATAAAATTTTAAAAAATTTAATTTAAAAGTAAACCTAATTATTTTATTTAAATTTAGTTGTTCAAACAATTATTTAATTTAAAAATAAATTTACATATTACTAGTGAAAGGATAAGAAATTTGAAATTTTTTAAAAAACCTAAGAAAATTAAACAATTAAGATATAATAGTTAATCAATTCACTTTCATCATAATTACCACCACACTACTATATAATCAAAATTATACTAATTATTCAGTTAACAATGTAATAATAATAATAATAATAATAATAATAATAATAATAATACCATAATGTAGGTAAATTTTTTGGTCAACAGTACACTCCAGTTATAATTCCGTACAACTTTAGTACTGTAAAAAAACATATGTACACATGCAACTCGCATACACATAAATGCGTACACATATACCCGCATATACATATATATGTATACCCATATAAGTACATGTCCACAGATACATATATACATATACACACATACAAATACACCCTCGCTCTTACACCCTGATTGAGCACTCTGGAAGAATGGTAAACTTTGAAAAATAGTAGCTACTCTGGCATGTACGCATCACTCATTCAGTAAAATGAATTAGAGCACTCTAGCTATTGGGCATGTATAATTATAATATACACGTTAAAACGTCTGCCTTCTTCAACCAAACACCCATAGCCCAGAGGTACAATCACCGACTGACGCCAATTCGGTTGGGTTTCAATCCTGGGTTAAACAGCAATCGGAGTCTAACCATACTGATGAGCTGTGATACAGCAAAACAGATCTGTCTGCGGATGACTATATATATATATATATATATATATATATACTCAAACACCAGCAAAAACAAATATATAAGCAATACCATAGACATATAAAAACCCATATAAAAAAAAAACTTTCGACATATATAACAATGGTTTACAATTAAACAATATATATTCTGTAGAATAGTGTGATGTGTGTAAAATCTTCAGAGGAATGAATGAGGGGCTAAAAGTTTAACATAGTTTAAATCGGCTTCTGTGTTGACATTTAAAAATTAGTTCCCTCCTCAGATTCATCAGATCCAATTGGTTTTTGTGTTTTACAATAGTTATCTTTTCATCCAGGCATTAGTGACAGCAATCTTTGAAGTTGGTGGGTGTGTTGGTTTTTTTAATGATATTCCATTTAATTATGGGGGTTAGATTATTGTCTTTCAATGACCAGAGATATTTTGATAGAGCTGTCAGGTTTCTTAGTTCAGGGTTGAAAAATGAGTGTGTGTGATTGTACAACCGTTGCTTTCAAGCACCTGCAGAAATACCAATGTAGTATTTTTCAAGTTTGTATTTTCTTTTGGGTATATCATGGCTTGATATACAACCCCTTCTGTCATACACTCTCCACTGATAGGACACTCATTTTTTATTCTGTAATTGCATTTAGTTGTATGACTTTCATGTCCAGCTGCATCCTTTATGTCTGGTAATTTTAGGGTTGCCTTGGTTGGGAGTTGAAAAACTAAGGCTGGCTTGATCAGTGGTTTTGGGTTATTAGTTTGGTTTTTTTATCTAGATAAAGTTCTTCTATTGTGGGAACTGATTATACTTTCTATATTTTTAGTGCACGAACAGTTTATTTTTAGGGTTTTTCTTTTGAATATTCTATGATGGGGAATAGAACTGCTAAAATGTCTATCTACAAGTTTTAAAAAATATTTACCTGTATTAATATTACATAATTTGCAAAATAGAGGTTTGAACCAAATTGCTTTTTTTCTTCTGTTGGTCTTATATGGTATTGCTTACATATTTGTTTTTGCTGGTGTTTGAGTATATATATATATATATATATATATATATATATATATATATATACACACACATATATATCTGTGTGTGTGTGTATTCATATGTGTGTATATGTATATATGTATCTGTGTGTATATATATATATATATATATATGTATGTGTGTGTGTGTGTGTGTGCGAGTTGTATGTGTATATATATATGTATTTTACAGTACTAAAGTTATACATTATTATAACTGTAGTGTGCTGTTGACTGAAAAATTCACCTACATTATGGTATAATTATTATTATTATTATTATTATTATTATTGTATCATTAACTGAATAATTAGTATAATTTTGATTATATAGTAGTGTGGTGGTAACTATGATTAAAGTGAATTGATTAACTATTATATCTTAATTGTTTAATTTTCTTAGGTTTTTTAAAAAAATTCCAATTTCTTATCCTTTCACTAGTAATATGTAAATTTATTTTTAAACTAAATAATTAAGTTTGAACAACTAAATTTAAATAGAATAATTAGGTTTACTTTTAAATTAAAATTTTTTAATTTTATATTGTATTATATTTGTTTTGTTGACTGTATAATTAGTATAATTTTGATTATATATTGGTGTGAGTATTTTGTGATCACAACAGATTAACTATTATCTCTTCAATATATTTTTCATTATTTTAGACTCCAATTTCTTATCCTTTCACCGTTAATTTATAATATTTATTTATTTTTATTTTCTCATTTTCTCCTATCACCTTTTCTTTCTATTTTAAATTTATTCATCTCTTCTTTCTTCTTCTTCCCTTTTTGTTTATGCTTTAAGATACTTACCTTTTCTTTTTTAACTCTCAACCCACTTTCTTTATGTTTCAAATCTACGGGTCTGCAATCCAACTGTCAGGGTGAATGGATCTTCGAACTTTTGTTGACATCTGCCGCTACATGTGTCCTCTGATTATATGTTGCATATATATAAGCTTATGTATGAATATGTGTGTGTTTGCCGAACTGATGTATTTTTTCTTAAATTTTCTCTTTTAAGAGAGTGACTGTTATTTTTATTTGTTTTTTTTTCTTTTAGGTCTTTGTGAATCTCATTCATGTAAAATCTTTTGTACAATAAAGACAGAAGCTGATGATGGTTTGCCTGAAATAGGCCTATACTTTTGATTTACCATGAAATAACGTGTCTGCCTTTATTTTTCTTATATTTGCTTTATATGTATTTATATGCATATATGTTTAGAGCTCTCTTAGGGAGTTATCCTACCACTGTATGTACAGGATACTCCTTTGGATTCTTCTATACCCACACTGCATGCTGATGTATATATATATGTATATGTGTGAAAAGTTTATGTATATAATTATCAATATCAAGATACATATATATATATATATATGCTATTTGTTATATATATTATATTATTAATATATTTTATATGCATGGTACATATTTGAATCCATTGTATTCACTTACGCGCAAATACCCTTGGGAAAGGTATTAATCCGTCTCTTCCTTCCAGTTATGGGTTAAATAACAGGACAGATTGGGTTCTATAGCCTTGGTCGGCAACCAGTCTTCTGCAGAAAGCAATGGCAACCTACTGCAGGATAATCTTCTGCCCAGTCAGTCATGTCTCGAAAGAGACATGATTGCCCAAGCGTGTATCACATATGGCACTTAACTGACTGACTTATTTGAAAGTAACTCAGGGTTACAAACTCACACCTATCTACATGAATATATATATATATATATATATATATATATATATATATATATATATATAAAATATGATATTAGATGATAATGTTGACATTATATATATATATGAGATTGGATGATAATTTTTTTTTTACATATATGTGGTATTTACCCAAAAGTACACAAAATTAAAACCTTCATCTGTTTATCAACACAACATTTCTTGTATCTTGCAAGATAATTCACGTTTTAAAATCACTTATTAGAAAATTCCTTTTGAGACGTAAGTTCCTTGAATTTATATAGTTTCCCCTTTTTAAAAAGTGAGCTGTTGGGAAGGGCACTAGAAACAAAAAATTATGACAGTTCTCTTAAAAATCAACTTTAATAATTATATTGAGTGACTAAAAACAGGATTTCAAGAGATTAACAAAAAGGACCTCTTTCATTGTGGTAGTATTCAGGTATCGGGCATTTTATTCACACTCTGGTATAATCTAAGTAGTGAACTGATTATAATTAAGCAGTACTTGGACTGGGTATTGATTAATCTCATCGAACGAAAGGTTGCTATGAAACAGAAATTTATTGGGCTATGCTCATTAATAAACATTATCACATTAATTAATAAACATTATCGTATTAATTAATCTACATTCTATTGCTTTAATCAGTTTGTGCTATGAGTTATATAAAATCATCAGAGCAAGTGATCTTCTCTTCATTATTTAGGCGCAAAGTTCCAAGGATTTCTTTTTCTTTTTTTCTTTTTTTTGTGTGTGTGTGCAAAATATATCTGCACCAAGATATTTCCTGCAATAAAAGATAATTTGATATTCTGCTGGGGTGAAGTCATAGCATTATGATTATAGCCAACAGACACATCATGTTGAAAAACCAGTGACTGTATGATGACTAAAGTTAAGAAACATCAAGCTTGTACAGTACGTAGGTGGGTGACCACTTGAGAATGTAAGGTGCTGTAAGTTTGTATGCATAGGTGGTGTGATAGATAATGGCTCAGTATTGTTAACCAAAAATCCAAGTTTCTGTTCAGTTGGTCCGTTATATTTACTTAGACCCAAGTACCCTTGCAGTGGATATCGGCTTGGAATGAGAAATCAGAGAGCTGGGTTTGAATTCAAATTGAATTCATTGCATTCACATATCTGTAAATACTCTTGAGAAAGGTATTAATCTGTCACTTCTCTCTTCAGTTGTGGATTAAATAGCAGGACAGATTGGATTTTATAGCCTTGGTTTGGTTGGTGACCAGTCTAACACCGAAAGCAATGGCAACCTACTGCAGGAAAATCTTCTGCCCAGTCAGTCATGTCTCTTTCAAAACATGATCATTTAAGCATGTATCACATATGGCTCTTAAATGACTGATATGGAAGTGAACGCTTGACATTTTCCTCATATATGAAGTAGAGACTTCAGGCAATAGAAATGTGATTCTACAGAAGGATACTCAGAATGGCATTGGCTGATTATTTGAGTAGTGACAAAGTTTTAGAGAAAAAAAGAAATGAAACAGACACTTGTACTTCATATATATATATATATATATATATATATATATATATATATATATATCGCCCCAAGCAAGGCATTTTACTGCTACTGTTTTTCAGGTGGTTACATAGGAGAAAAGTTATAAGAGTGACAGGTTATAGGGGGTGTCAGGAAGTGGGTAAGAGAAGGATGAGAATACTGATAAGAGTGGAGTGGATGGAGAAAGGACCATGAGAGAGAGGATGCAAGTTAATGAGATAGGAGATGACTATTGACTTTACATTTAAATTCTTGGAGATTGTAGCTGTCTGGGAAGCAAGTAAACATCAGAAAGAGTTAATTTTTTATCCTGTTTTTCATTGCTGTAAGAACTATATTTGTTGGATACCCATACTTGAGAAGACATCCCTCTTTTGTAAACAGTGCAATTGATATCTACCAGTTTGTGCAATAAAAAGTCTTAATGAAGCAAAGAGAACTGTCAGCAGAGATCAAACACTATGCTATGCACACTAAGTTTTATTTTCACAAAACAGATGACAGCAAAAGAAATGCTGAAAAGTTCTTTGTTTGACAAGATTTAAGAATTTTGTTTGCATGGGATTTTTGGTGAGGCCAAGTACTTTTCAATATCCTTACATGTTTTGTGAAAGTAAAACTACCAGGCTTGTAGTGTGATGGTGGGGATCACCTCAAAGCCATGTGTCCAGTTAGCAAGGGAGGAAGACAGAACAATAAAATAAAAAAAAAACAAACATGGCCGGTCTTAGAATTCCTACATATAACCAAAACCCTAATATACCAAACCTAAATTTGATAATTAAGAACAATTTACACAAACATAGTCGCAGTGCATTACAAGAGCGACAAGTAGAGAACTTAGGTTAGTAACAAAACAGGAACAAAAATTAGGCAGAAAAGATAAGAACCAAAATTTAGAAAGTAAAACTACCAGGCTTGCATGGTGTTCAAGTTTTAACTTTACAACTACTTTTGTTCATATTTCTGAATAGTTGCTAGAAAGTTTATCAGTAGGTGAACTGGATAAGCTTTCTAATTGAATAATGTATCAAATTGATATCAAGTGTGTTTACAATTCTAACAAAATGCTATCTTGCTCAAAATGATCACTTTTAAAAATGCACATTTGAAATATGCAGCTATTGCAAAATAACATTTAAATCATCAAAATATGTGTTAAATTTCATTAAACATTGATTTATAGTCCATATTAGTGGTGCTCAAAGTTAATTTTTATTTTTCAAAGATCTTTACACGAAGGCTTATTCATGTATTAGGTTATTAAAAAATAATGGCCACTCAAAGTGTTGAGTTTTGAAGAGCTATTTTCATATAGTATTCATTGTATATATTAGGTAAATTTGGTAGACATAATAATTAAAGTGTGCACTTTAATAATTTTTAACTTATTTTCAGACAGAAATATTCTTGAAGCATAGAATCCCTTAATTATAAGCATAACAAAACATTATTGTTATTAACTTTTAACTTGCATGAGTGTCTCCCAAATTTCTGTCAGTATCAGTAGTGCATGGAGAGATGAGTCCACAAGTGATCAAAGAGTACAAGGATAGTTCTAGAAATTCCATAGTGGTGATGAGACCCTTGAAGATGGAGAAGATAGAGGACGGTCATGCAGTCTTGACAAAAACAATTGCAAACAGTTGAGCAAAACACTCATCAAAATGTTCAAACTGTCTTACATGCTTGGTGTCAACAATACAATACTCTTGTGCCACTTACAAAGTATTGGGAAAGTGAAAAGGCTTGATAAATGGGTTCCTCATGATCTCAATGAAAATCATAAACTTAGGCATTTTGAAGTGTGCTTGATGCTCTTTATGTGTAACACCAATGATTCATTTCTTGACCGAATAGTCACTTGTGATGAAAAGTGGAACCATAAATGATCAGGTCAATGGTTTTATTGTGATGAGTTTTCCAAACATTTCCTCAACCCAAAATTGCATCAGCAAAAGATTATGGTGACTGTCTGGTGGTCTGCAATTGGTGTTATCCACTACAGCTTCCTGGAAGCCAATTAGAGCATTAATGCAGAACTTTACTGAAATCAGCTTGCAAAAAATGAGACCTGAATTAGTGAATCCACATAGTTGAATTCTGCTTCACAATAATACACAGCCACATGTTGCAAGAATGATGTTGCAAAGACTCACAGACTTGGGTTACAAGAGTTTACCACATCCTCCATTTTCTTCTAATCTTACAGACTGATTATGATTTTTGAATTGCATTTTCAAATGGTAAAACCTTTAGGTCCAAACCAGAGGTGGGATCAGCTTTCAAAGATTTTGTTGCATCACAGCCAATAACTTTTCATCAACAAGGAGTAAATAATATTGTCAATTGTTGGCAGAGGTGCATAGATACTCAAGGCACATATTTTGACTAATTTTAACATTTCTACTGTTAATATTACAAGATTAAAATTATGTTTCTGTTATCTGCTATTATTTTTGTAAAAATTTAATATTCATCTAATGTCTGTCTGTGATGATACTATATTATTATCATCAAATATTAGTGTGTGTTCATATTAGTTCAGTCCTGGGTATGACAGTAAACTGCATCCAGCAGCAAGGCCTCTGATTGGAAGGTTGTGAGGAGCATGGAACCACCTTTTACCACTCCAGGTCAGGGAGTGGTAAAAGGTAAATATTTAACCTTTAAACTGGAATCAAAACACTATGAAAGTATAAAAATACATTTATTTATATTTATATATATATATATAAGCATGCAGTGTGGGTATAGAAGAATCTAAAGGAGTATCCTGTACATACAGTGGTAGGATAACTCTCTAAGAGAGCTCTCAACATATATACATATAAATACATAGAGATCAAATGTAAGAAAAATTAAGGCAGACACATTATTTCATGGTGAATCAGAAGTATAGGCCTATTTCAGGCGAACCATCATCAGCTTCTGTCTTTATTTTATAAAGGATTTTACATAAAAGATTTGTGTAAAAAAGACGAAAGCTGATGATGGTTTGCCTGAAATAAGCCTCTACTTCTGATTCACCATGAAATAACTTGTCTGCCTTAATTTTTCTTATATATATATATATATATGTATATAAATAGACTTTTATAGAAAAATATACATTTTTAAAATGAAAAATATGACCAACAATACATTTTTTGAAGAAAACAAATTATTACCATTAAAAATTTTTGCTATCATTCATTTTTGAAGGAAAAAAAATTATTACCAGCAATACATTTTTGAATACAAAACAAAAAGACTTCTTCAGTTTTCTAAAACAAAATAGAAATAAAAAAATTTTTTCATCAAAATCTAACTAAATCAACCTTCTTACTATAATTGAACATTAAAAAAAATATCTTTAAACTCCACTTTTTCGGCATTAAATAACCCACATGCCGTTAAACAAAACTCAAACTCATATTAGTTCTATTTTTTAATGACCTTTACTCCAAAGGTAATTTCCAGGATGCATCTCATAGCAGTCAAGGATAAGATATTATTATTATTATTATTAAATAATAGAGTTTGTCAATATTACATTCGTTTTTGAGAGAACTTCACTCTGAAGATAATTACAATTATGCATCCAATACTTCTCGAGGGAAGCACTATTTTACTATTATCACATATGTTGTGTTAATATTTTTTTCCGAAAGACCTTTACTCCAAAGATTATTTCTAGGACTAAAAATATTTTTTATTTATAATTATTGCTATTCTTATCACTACCACCACCATCATCATCACCACCACCTCCTCCTATTTTTTATTTTTCAAAGACCATTACTTCAAAGCTAATTTCATATCTGCATCTAATGGCTGTCTAAGACTACAATTTATTATTATTATCATTATCACATAGTAGGTTGTTTTAACATGATTTTTTATTTTTCAAAAACCTTTACTACAATGCCCATTTTATATCTATATCTAATGGCTGTCTAAGACTACAATTTATTATTATTATGTCATTTTTCATCATATTGCAATTTCTGCTATGGTCACACTACCTACCAAGTTTGCAGGAAGACCTAAGGCAGGCCGTGGTGTGTTGTTATGGCTCCATTTCATGTTTTTTCTGTCTCCCCTATCATCCCTAGCGTTACATAGACAAAGTTCTCCTTAGTGTGTGGGCTGTACTTAACAAGACAATTTTGTGTATATCTCTTAAGCTGGGATTTCCAGGGATTCTTTCAATGTGTTGTTTTGTTCCTTTTTTTATCATTCCAAGTGCACTTACTATCACTGGCACGATTCTTGTTTTCATTTTCCACATTTTTTCTATTTCAATTTCCAGGTCTTTATATTTTGACAGTTTTTCAAATTCTTTGGTTGCTATGTTGCAATCCGCTGGACAAGCCATATCAATTAATAGGCAAGGTTTTTCTTAAATTTTTTAACAATAATGTTCAGCCTATTTGCTTCAATTTTTCTGTCTGTGTAGATGGTGTAATCCAAGAGAATGGTGACATCTTTTATTTCTGTAACTGGTGATGGGTGATGTTCATATCAGTGTTTGTTTACAGATTTTCCATAGTGTTTGCACATTGTCCAGTGTAAATATTGCCTCACTCTATCGTGATGATTTTTATATTCATTTGGGGCAAGTACAGAACATCCTGAGATTAGATGGTCTATCGTTTCTTGGTGTTTATCACAGAACCTGCATTTTGGATCCACATTATTATGTATAATATTTGCCTGAAAGTTCCTAGTGAAAAGACTTTGGTCTTGTGCTGCAAGAATAAAGCCTTCAGTCTTAGACTTTAATTCAGATGCACATAACCATCAATGAGTATTAACTTTATCAACATTGGATTTATTGGCACATTCTGGATATTGGCCATGCAGGGGTTTGTCTTGCCAGCATTGTTTCATCTATTCAAGAGCTTTATCTTTGGCTTTCATTTTCATATTTTTTGCCACAATAGTTAGTTCTTGATGTCCGTTTTGCTTTTCTACAGAATCTACTAAATGTAAATCTTGTTTGTATTTACTGCCTTCTTTTATTATTGAATATTTTTTCTTTCTTTCTTCATGTTGCTTGACTAATTGTATCATCCAGTTCTTTGTTGTTTCTATGTATGTTAGTAAGCCAATAGTTGTTGTCTTGTATGACAATTCTAGCTGAACAAGACCTCTTCCACCTTCTTTATGGGGTATGTATAGACGGTCTACATCAGCCTTATGCTTAGAAAGAAGCTTTCTTGTTTTAGAATCCATTCGCCTGATGTCTTTTAGAGTCCAGTTTAAGATGTTGAAACTATATTGGACAACTGGGATTGCAAGGCTATTAATGGCCATAATTCTGTTCTGAGAAATCAATTCAGTTTTTAATATCATCCGTAGCCTTCTATAGTACTCTTTACGCACTATTTCTTTCATTTTTTTATGGTGAATGTTTTCACTCTCATTTACTCCTAGGTATTTATAAGCTTCTTCTGGTTTCAATTCTTTTATTGTTACAGCAGGGTCTAAATTAATTGAGGATGTTTCTTGTATTGATCCACATAAAACTGTAGCTTTAGCACATTTATTCAAATTGAATTTCATTCCAATGTCTTTGCTGAAGCATTTTACAGTTTGCAGAAGGCCTCCAGCTCATTATCATTCTTAGCATATAACTTTATGTAAAATAGATGGTTTATTTTCTTTTGGCCTATTCAGAAAAGATGGATTCATACTTTTTTTGTAAGCATTTCTGTGACTAGATTGGAATTTGAACCTGGATTTGCTTTGGATAACAATCTTTTTAAAGGTGTTTAGTGAAATACTTTCTCCTCATAGTCGCAAACCACTTTATCATCTGGGAGAGGTAAACTGGTTGCCAACCAAGGCTGTAAAACTCAATCTGCTTTGCTATTTAACCCATATCAGTAGGGAGAAGAGATGGATAAGTACTTTTCCCAAGAGTATTTCCATGTAAGTGAATGCAACAAATTTAAGAGGAATTCAAACTCAGCTCTCCAATTTCTCATTCCAAGCTGATATTCACTGCACCACAATGAACATCTTACTGATCTTATAGACATTGCACAATGAAAATAAGTGGCTATCACCAAATGTGGTAGACTGATTGCCAACCAAGGCTATAGAACCCAATCTGTTCTGTTATTTTACTTATAGTCGGAGGGAGAAATGACGAATTCATACTTTTTTCAAAGGTATTTGCGTGTAAGTGAATGCAACAAATTCAACTGGAATTTGAACACTGCTCTCCAATTTCTCATTCCAAGCCAATATCCACTGCACCACAACACACATCCGCATAGAAGCAAAGGCTCATTTAAAATACACAATGCAGCATATTCATTTGCAGATGAACAACCCATGCAAACTGGAAATAAATTTTATCAGATAATTGGGCTTCTCCAAAAACTTTCAAAAACATTGTTTAACCATATTCAGTAGTCTAACAAGGACCACCCTCAAATCTCTATTTTTTGCAGACAATGAAAAATGTTTTGATTATGTATTCAGTTGCATAAATACCAGGATTGATTGAATGTTTAATTATGTATTTATGATTCTTCTAAACCTTGCTTGAGAGAACCAACCATGTTAGATAATGATCTTTTGCGAGAAGCTGTTAAAGCAGTGTTGCCTTTTCACGGCAGTGGAGATTCACCGAGAAAGACACAATGCTTCATGTTCAACAATATGCAAGACGTAAATTTAAGTAAACTAGAAAGAAATATATGAAAGGAATTTTTGCATCTGATTTAGTGTTGAATTCAAATATTTACAACAGCTTACTGACCAAGAATAAAAACCACCCTATTCTGTACAAAATTGAGAGAGATGTCATCTGGACAATGCCAGATGTCATCATTCAAAGCTCACTAAACTTAAATGCATAGAACTTATGAGTTTAGAGGTGATCACCTTGTTTCTTGTTTAGGAAGGGGTTCCCGGTTCATCCCCTTTCTCTGGTCTTGGTGTTAGTTCAGCTGGAAGCTCTTTGCAGTTACGTAGTATGGTGGCAACGTCTTTACATTCTGAGGGTACCGGGTTGGCAGTTTCCTGGTTGCTGCTTCCGACTGGTAGTTAGGAGCCCAAACTCTTGCGTAGCGTCTTGAGAGGCTGCTCTGATCAACAGTTGAATAATTCCGGGGTTCTTGTAGTGCCATATCGCGCATGGACGGGCGTCCCTGCATGAACGTTTGGTGGGCAACCCCGAGGCCACATTATGTTGTAGGCCGCGCCAGTTTCCATCCTTCATAAGTTGCAAATGATTGACCGACTGATTCTATTCTAAGACCACTCCTTAACTGAATTACTATGGAAAAAAGCAAACATAATAACAAAACTAAACCAGCTCATTTGAAAACGCCTAAACCTGTCTGCATCTCTTTCACTAACATACGCGGCATCCGCACCAACTTCCCCAGCGTAGATTCTTTCCTCCATAAAAACTCACCTGATATATTAGCCCTATGTGAAACTAATCTTAACCCTTTTATCCCCTCATCTGAGTTCTGCGTTCCTGGCTACCTTCCCCTCTTCAGGAAGGACTCCAATGTTCATATGCATGGGCTTGGTGTCTATGTCAGCGAACACCTTCCTTTAGCTAGGGTGTCATCTTTTGAATCCCCAGATCATTCTTTCATGTGCTTCCGCCTCTCACTTCTCAGCTCGATTAGCTATCTCTTCTTTCTCTACTGCTCTCCTTCCTCCCCTGACTGTTCGTTACTTGACATCATTTCTGACAATATTGACAAAGCCATTTCTACCCATCCCTCTGCCCATGTATTCGTGTTTGGTGACTTTAACGCCCACTACACCAAGTGGCTGAAGAACACTGTCACTGACGCTGCTGGTGTCCATACCATGAACTTTTCAATCACCCAATCCCTTACGCAAGTAGTGGACTTCCCCACGCGTTTCTCCGACAGCCCTAACGGAAGGGACTCACTTCTAGACCTCTGCTTCACTTCCATCCCAGACTCTTGCACTACCAGACAACTCTGCCCACTTGGAAACTCTGACCACACTGTAGTGTCCGTCAATATTTCACTCCACTCCTGCCCGACCCATGAAACACAGACAAGTAGAATATCCTACTGCTATCAAAGAGCAGACTGGGATTCGTTCCGAGACTTCCTCTGTGACATCCCTTGGAACAACGTCTTTAGTCTTCCCATTGAAGAATGTGCATCCGAAGTCTCCTCCTGGGTTAAGGCTGGCATCGATGCCTTCATCCCTGCTAGGAAATTCCAGCTTAAATCTCATTCGTCTCCATGGTTCTCACCCCCTTGCTCGGCTGCCATTGCCCACCGGAATCATTTCTTCCGACTCTATCGTAACTATGCGTCGGAACAAAACAGGCGCCTTTTCACTTCAGCTCGTAATAAGTGTAAAAGGATACTTAACGAAGCTAAGATGTTGTTTGCTGCCAGAATGAAGCAACGCATAGCATGCTCTAAATTCGGCTCTAAAGACTATTGGTGACTCTGTAAAAGAGTACTTAACAAGAGCAAGTCCACAATACCCCCGATAATCAACAAATTTGAGGTCCTCACCTCCCCAGCAGATAAGGCTGAATGTTTTGCCCGCAGATTCTCGAACAATTCGAGTCTGGACTCATCTGGAGTTTTTACACCCGACTTCTCACCTAGAACCGAGGCACAACTGAATGATGTCCACATTACACCTTCGCTTGTCTCTAAGATAATCTTAAAACTTGACCCTCACAAAGCGAGCGGTGGTGACGGAATCCCAACTATAGTCTTAAAGAAATGTGCCCCTGAACTCTCCTCTATCCTTTCTAAGCTCTACAACCTCTGCCTATCTGCTTCCTGCTTTCCTGCCTGTTGGAAATCTTCCTCTATAGTTCCTATATTTAAAAACACTGGAGAACCCTCTGACCCTGCAAATTACCGCCCTATCAGCCTTCTTCCGATCTTTGGCAAAGTGTTCGAAGCCATTATCAACGCCGAGGTGGTTCAGCATCTCACAGCACACAGGCTCCTCTCGGACAAGCAATATGGTTTCCGCTTCACCAGGTCTACTGCTGATATGCTAACGACCATCACCGAGTACATATACCAGGCACTTGACAGGAATGGTGAAGCTCGAACCGTTGCATTGGATATATCTAAGGCGTTCAACAGAGTTTGGCATGCTGGCCTTCTATGTAAACTGCGGAGCTATGGTATAACTGGACATTTGTTTCAACTAATCCAGTCATTCCTCTCTAACCGCACAATGAAAGTGGTATTAAACGGACATGCCTCTCAGAACTACCATACAAACGCAGGTGTCTCCCAAGGCTCCATCTTAGGTCCTACACTCTTCCTGATATATATTAATGATCTCCCTGATTCCATAAGAACCCAAATAGGTTTGTACACCGATGACACCACAGTTTACTCTCGCCTCCAACAAAAATCTGGTGTAGGCGTCAAAGCTAAACTCGCAGCCGAGATTGAAAAAGACCTCCAATCCATATTGGACTGGGGTAAGAAATGGCTAGTAAATTTTAATGCTTCTAAAACGAAGCTACTGTCAATTAACCATCATCGACAATCTCACCTACCTCCCATTAGCATGGACCAGGCTTGCCTCCCTGAGAGTAAAACACTACGCCTCCTTGGTCTCACACTTTCAGCGGACCTCAAATGGAATGACTATATCGAATCCATTGCTAAATCCGCTGCTATGAAAGTCGGTTCTCTGTGTAGGGCCTGGAAGTTTTTTCCGTCTAAATCTATCCTGCACATTTACAAATCTACCATCCGCCCGTGCATTGAATACTGCTGCCATATCTGGTTGGGTGCCCCTGCTGTTCTCCTTGGGCTTCTCGATAAGGTTCAGAGGAGGGTCTGTAATGTGATAGATACCGACTTGGCAGACCGCCTGCAGTCTCTCTCCCACCGGCGAGACGTGGCTTCTCTGTGTCCCTTCTATAAATACTTTCACGGCTTCTGCTCCGATGAACTTAGATCACTGGTGCCCCCTAAATATGAATTTGCACGAGATACTAGATTAGCAACTAGATCCCACCCTTTTACAGTGAAACCGATAAAATGCAGCCGTAACTTCTACTCCAACAGTTTCTTTCCTCGCACTTCCCGACTGTGGAATTCTCTTCCAAACGATTGCTTCCCCGATGGCTACAATCTCCAGGAGTTTAAATGTAAGGTCAATACACACATCCTAACACACTAACCTGCTCCCATTCTATCAAGCACTCTTACCATGTGCCCGACGCTCATCCTCGCTATCTTTACTCATCTGTCACCTTTCTCCTGACATTCCCTATGTCTATCCACTCCTTCTCTTTACCTTCCCCTATGTAGCCCCATGCGCAATAGTGGCAGTGGAATGCCTTGCTTGGGGTGAGATGATTAAAAAAAAAAAAAAAAAAAAAGAACTTCATTATGAGACATTAAGATTTCTTAATTCATTATAAAAATTATGAACATTAAAAAAAATATAATTTCACTCAAAGCAAGGTAATAAAGTCACTAAGATGCAAGGAGTTACTGTGTGCAAGACAATATGAGAAAAGAAATTATCAAGAAAAGAGATCAATAAAGAACAGGAATTTTTTTAAACAGTCCCAAGCAAGGCAATAACGCCACTAAAACACAATGAGTTACTTGGTGTAAAAGAAAATGAGAAAACTTCAGTATGAACTTAACACCCAATCCTAAACCTGAACAGAAAACAAGGAATAAATTTCTACTCCTTCAGAGAAGAGTGTGAACTTGGTGGGTATGCAAACCTATATACTCCTGTTAAATATAGAAGACCGAATAAAGCAACTGACATTGCATTTAAATTTTTGAAGACCAAAGTTAATGAGGAAGCCAGAAGAGAGATCCACAAGTGAAAAGTGCAATAGAAGAAACTGTTAGCATAGAACTTGTGGTTACATCTATCCATTTCAACTGTAAAATGATGAGACCTGGTTGTCAGTCTAGTATTGTGCTTAAATTGATAAAATCTTGGTTGAAACTTCTGTTGTATGTAAAAGTTGCGTGTAATTTAGACAGTGTTGAGTGTCTTCTTTCAAGGGTCACTAAGCGCAAACACATTAAAAATTTTTATTGTGTCATTAAGAAATTTATTAGTGGCATTGTGAAAACTTTCAACTGATCATGAATGAATATCATTGGCTAATAACAGTCATGGACATTCTTGTGTCAACACTGCCCTACGATTTGGACAACACTAAATGTCTTCTTCCGAGGATCACTTATTAATGCATATTAGGTATTGAAGATATTTATGACTCTGGTTGCCCTAAATGTAATTGTTGTAACCTAAAAGGTTACTGCATGAGTAATAGTCCAAACAGAGGTTGGAAATAAATAGTAATATTTGTAATATCATCAAATACAAGATTTGCAAGCTGTGTGAAGTAAATAACCACTGTTAATAGAGAACTGCTAGTCAGTAAAAACACACCACCCTCTCAATAGAGTTCAATGTATTATATAAGCATTGTGACATACCCATTACTGTCCATATGAACATACACAACAATAAGACTTCCTATTTTGTTATATTGGAAAACAATATTAGAGGTGTATATTGTTTTTGACAGCACTCATGTGATAATCTTGTAAAAGAGTGGTGGCTTTGAAAGCATATACAGGGGCCCGACAATATCTTTTGGACACTTTGAAAAAAGTACTTCAAGGTGGTTACTAATGCCAAAAACTTTTGAGATTGTAAGTACGTAGTTGAGGAGTGAAAATCCACTACTAGTGTAATCATTTTTTTTAGTTTGGCTTTGATAAGTTTAGTTTTTTGCGATTTTTGCGAAAACTTGTGCGACACTATTTTTCAGACATGACAAAAAATCCTATTTTATTAAGAGCTAAGTTCATGTATATGTTGCTGTATGCAAATTTTCTGTTCGTACACTTAGCTGTCATCATTAGAATCAATTAACTGTTCTATTTTACTGGCAAAACAATTAAGTTTAACGAGGTAAAATGCATTCAAAAGAAGTCGTTTGTTTGGCACGGAAGAAGCAGGATGATGGCCTCAGCATCAGAAGGATCACCATGGATTTGAAGCTGTCGAAATCAACGGTCGAATACATGCTGAAGACAAACTCCGAGCGGAAAAAGAAGAGAGGACGGAAAGGATCAATTGGCAAGAGGACTGAAAGGAGAATGAAGAGGACTGTGACACAGCTTTTGACATCTGGAGAAAAAGTTACAGCAAGAAAAGTGAAGGAGAAATGTGAATTGGATGTAAACGTCCGAACAGTACAAAGAACGCTGCATAGGATTGGTTTGAAGTATGCAAAGGCGAAGAAAAAAATTACACTAACAAAGAAACACAAAGGAGCAAGACTGGAGTGTGCTAAAAGGTGGTTAACAAAGCATGTTGACTTTAAGAAGGTTATATTTACTGATAAGAAGCGTTTCAAGTTTGATGGGCCCGATGGATGGTGTACTTGGTCGAGAAGGAGTGAGCCTGCTATACTGAACAAATGACAGATGGGAGGAGGAGGAGTTATGGTTTGGGGTATGATCTTTACTAATGGAAATATATGGTTGAAGTGGCTGAAAGGACGACAGAACAGCGAAAGCTAAAAACAGTTGCTGGACGAGAAAGCCCTACCAAGGATAAGAAGAGAGATAGGGAATGATTTCGTTCTACAGCAAGACAATTGCAGCATCCATGTGTCAAAACTCATGAAAGAATGGATGGCTAAAGTAGATATGACTACTTTGGAATGGCCTGCAAAAAGCCCAGATCTAAATTTAATAGAAAATGTTTGGGAAATGCTTGCGCAACTTGTCTGTGATGGACCTGAAATAACAAAAGAGGCTCAACTATGGGAACAGATACCAGATGCCAAAAAACAACTAATAGAAAAACGTAGAGATGTTCTTGTGCATATGTTTGATCATTATGAAGAGAGATTGATAAAAGTTATTGAGAAGAAAGGTGATTTTACAGACTATTAACAGTTTTTCAACGATGTCCGAAAAATAATGTTGTGTGTGTTTTGTAAAAAATGATGAAAAATAAATATTTTTCCTTACCTAATTGATTTTCTTCCATTTTTATTACAGGTATTGTCTTTATATGTTTACGCTATTCTATTGAAGGAATTTCGCCACCCTATGGTACTCGGAAAGTCGAATACTAAAGTGTTCGAAAAATATTGTCGGGCCCCTGTATGAAGCAGTAACATTGAATTTCATCGAAACTTTCTGAAAAACATCCCAAAAATACATAGCAAATGGTGGTGACTAAGTAGAAAATATTTTGAAGTAAAAACTTTAATGTGTGTTCTTTAATATTTTTTAACTTATTTTCAGACAGAATTATTCTTAATGCATAGCAGCCTTAATTATAGACATGACAAAACATGATTTTTGTTTACTTATCTTACATAAATTCTAACTTGGGCACAGTGCCTCCCAAATCTTTGCCAATATAAACAGAGCATGAGGAGATTGGTCTACATGTGATTGGGCAGTACAAAGGTGGTTCCAGAAATTACATACTGGTGATGAGAGCCTTGAAGGTAGAGGACAGTCATGCAGTCTTGACAATGAACAATTGCAAAACCCATATCAAAGTGTCAGATAAATTTTTCAGATGCTTGGTGTAAGTGCTGCAACAGTCTCACACCATTTGCAGAGTATTGACAAGGTGGAAAAGCTTGATAAATGGGTTCCTCATAATTTCAATAAAAATCAAAAACTTAGGCATTTTGAAGTGTGTTTGATGCTATTTCTATGTAACACAAATAATCTATTTCCAGACCAAATAGTCACTTGTAATGAAGAATAGATCTTTTATAAGAACAATAAATGATCAGGTCTATGTTTTGATCATAAGTCCCTCAAATGTTTCCCAAAGTCAAAGTTGCATGAGAGAAGATTATGGTGACTGTCTGCTGATCTGCAATTGGTGTTATCCACTACAGCTTTCTGAAAGCCAATCAGAGCATTAATGCAGAACTTTACTGCAATTATCTTACTGAAATGCATGCATGCCTACAAAAAAAATGAGACCTGCATGGTCCATTTATGCTACATGATAATGTGTGGCCACATGTTGCAAGAAAGATGCTGCAAAAAACTCACAGACATGGGCTACAAGAGTTTATCACATCCACCATATTCTCCTGATTTTTTGCCTAATGATTATTATTTTTTAAACACTTAAGCACATTTTAAATGGTAAAACTTTTAGGTCCAAACTGGATATGGAATCAGCTTTCAAAGATTTTGTTTTATGAACAAGGAATAAATAATATTGTTGTTCAATGGCAGAGGTGCATAGATGCTCAAGGCTTGTATTTTGACTAATTTCAACATTTCTACAGTTAATATTTCAAGAATAAAATTATGTTTCTGAAAACTGCTATTATTTTTGTAAAAACCATTACTTTGTTTTTCTAAGTACAATTCTGTTTTTGAATTGTGATATAAAAACACTGCAATGATTTTTTTTATTGAGTAGATTACATAAAAAGGACATAAGATCTTAAATATATCTGACAATTTTATTGAGAACAGTCAAGTTTATGGAATACAATAGATAGTTGATATATACATTTGCATTAGTTTAACATATTTTTAATAGATTTCATCAGAATTTTGTTAATGTCTGTAATTACTATTGTCATAATTTTCTTTTTTATATTCTATACTGAGTGAATATTTCACTAAGCAAATAACAACCTATTTGCCATTCAGTAGTTATGGAGTTTTATAAAGTGTTGTTGTGAATGAAAATGCCTTTTATTTTATGTTGCTGCTCCACAATATTGGAGCTATTTGTTGGTTATATGACAGCAAAAGTCAAACCTTCCTACCAATGTTTACTTTTTTGTAGACAGCAGCTGAATAATAATGTGGCAAAATGGTGTCTGACTTGAAAGTCTGTATGAAGCAGTATCATTGAATTCTTAAATGAAGAAAACTACATCCACTTTTTAGAGATTCATGGAAAGATCAATCAATGTATGTGAATACAGGCAATAGGAAATAAGTTTCAGAAATGGTGATAGTGATGTATGTGACAGGCCATGTTCCAGTCAGCCTTGCACAACTGTCAATGCACAAAATGAAAAATGGGTTCTAATGGGTTGACGGGAGTGTAGTCTTATCTGTTGTGTCTCTCTCTTCACCGGCCGATCTCTGTTGCTCCTCTGCTACTGGCGAATCCGTGTGCCGAGGTCTTTTTATAATCTTCCAGAACCGGGACTTTTTCTTCCGGTTTTGCCTCGCCCACGCACGCCCACGTAATTCTCAGAGACACCTGTTCTGTTTGCCTCTGTAGCCATTTCCGCTGCTGCCGGAAATAAGGTCAAACGACATCCGTTCCTTTCAACGACCGGAAACACCCTCGCTTGCATCAGCCTTCCTCGGGTGGGGCCAGATTGTTATATTACAGTAGTGGCTATACAGAAAAGCATGTTGTAGGTGAAAATTTACTCTATATTACAGTGTTCTTGTGGTCTTTGATGAGAGACATGAGCTTTCTGTGTCAGTAACAACATGTGATTCTTTCAATGCTAAAGGTCTTCTTGCAAGGGTTAGTTATGTTTAACATGTATAATTTCATATCAGATCATAATATTTATTACACTGATTGCCCCAAATACAACACATTCTATTTTGTTATATTAACCCACAATATCAGAGGTGGATGTTCATAGAATGGTAGCAGAGCTTGAAGCTTTCCACTTAGAACTCATTAATGGTTTTGCCATGTTACTGATTGTATCTCAATAGTAGGATGGCAAAATGGCATGGATACACTTATGTGTGCTAACAGAAAAATGTGTACAAAGAAAAAGAGTATTATTGCTATTCATCCACTCTTGCTGAATGTTTATGGAAACCAAAAAGTGGATATAAGCACAGGTAAATGGTAGATTATGCAATTCAGCAATGATGACAGTGATATGCTTGAAAAAATGAGTTACCTGTGCTATTGCAACTTTTTTTTTACAAGTATGCCAGTTTCATTGCTGACAAAAATGTGTAGCCAATGCTGGTGTTTATATGGAAAAAATAGTGTTTTGTAGCTGAAAACTTGCATTATTTAATGTGTTTGCACTCCTGCTATTTGTTGCAGTTTATATGTAAATAAACAGAAGGCCTTACTTCCGGAGTATCCTTTGTAGTTTTGTTAGTAAAACTTTCAGACTCATGTGATTATTATTCTCGTGTAAAAATCATGAAGGTTCCATTCCAGTAGTATACATACTTGGGGCAATTTTATGCTTTTTTTTGGGGGGCACATTAAACTGACTTTTAGGCATGGGATCAGGAGATCACTTTACAAAAGTCATTATCTATCCTCCATATCCTTATAAAATGTACTTCCTGCCACCTCCTCTTATATTCATTTGACAGACCGCATCAGGAACTTTTTAGCAATAATCCACTACTTTCAGAAATTCTCAAACCATGTCTTGGGTGAACTTAAGTATGTAAAATGTTTCTAAATCAAATTGTTGTCTATGTGTAATTTTACACTCATTCCATTTCAAAAGCTCGAACTTTAAAATTTCACATAGAATGTAAAGCATTTAAAAAAATACGTCCTAAAATTTATCTACATCATCACCTGTAGGAGTTCCACCAAAATCTTGCAAGTAAATAATCATTTCACCCCCAAAAAGGCAATAAAGCCACTAAAATGCAAGCAGTTTCCGGGTGTTAGAGAATATGAGAAAAACTATTATGAAGAAGGGAAGACAATAAAAAAACAAGAATTAAAAAGACAGAAGACAACAATTGAAAATCAAAGTTGACAAGGAAACAAGAAGTGGAAAGAGAGTTCCACAAGCAAGAAGTACAACAGAAGAAACTGTTAGCATAAAACTTACAGTTGCATCTAGCCATTTCAACTGTAAAATGATGAGACTTTAGCATCAATCTAATACTATGCTTAAATTTATAAAGTCTAGGCACCATAGCCGAACATTCATTAGAACAAATACCATGAAAGTATTTATAGAAAAGACACAGGGAAGCTACATTACACTGGTGGGAAAGGAATTTAAGTTGAGATGCTAGGTCAGGACCACTAATATTTCAGATTCTTCTTTGGAGTTTAGCAAGAATCTCTAAATATATAGCAGGAACACCAGACCAGATGTAGCAGCAATATTCAAAGCAATGACAAATGGTAGATTTATAAATATGTAAGATAGATTATGGCAAGAAAAATTATCTAGTTTGACATGGTGAACCAACTTACTTAACTGCAGGCTTAGCAATTGATTCAATATACTCTTTCTACCTCATATCAGATGGTGCAATGTGTCACTCTATTGGAGGTTAGCATCAGCCTTGTTGATAGAATATAAAAGGAGTTCTCTCAAATGATTAAAAGAGAGCAGTTTTCTTTTGGAAGTGTTAAAACTAACAAGCTACCTTTTGCCCGTATTTAACAACAGATTGTTGTAATTTTTTTAGATTAGCTGCTAATTGGACCTTATCAAACTGATCAGACTTACTGTTAAAGACAGGAGCAAATAGTTTTATCATTGGCATAGATACAGAACTGAGAACTGATGATATTGGGAAAGTATTTATGAAAATTAGGAGCAATGTAAGTCCAAGATAGATCCCTGGGAAACATCTGCATTATCCAAATTGATCGAGAAGTGTGACCATTCAAAGAAAAACTTTATTTTCATGATTTAATAAGAAATAGACTAAATCAGTTAAAAATTTCAATCAGAAATACCATGATGTTTCAGCTTGTGAAAAAGATCAGTATGCTAAACTCTGTCAAGTGTCTTTGAGATGTGTCCAAAGCAACAGCCCAAACTTCACCGTTCTAAACTAAAGCTTGATAGACTCTTTCAGTCATAATCAGTAACACATCAGCAGTTCACCTAGAGAACTGAAAACCATATTGCTTATCTGAAAGAAAACCCTGGGGTGTGAGATGCTTAACCAATTCAAAGTTAATTAAAACCTTTAGTCAGCCAGTTAAGTGCTATATGTGATACACGCTTTGGGCAATCATGTCTTGAGAGAGACATGACTGGGCAGAAGATTATCCTGCAGTAGGTTGCCATTGCTTTCTGTGGTAGACTGGTTGCCAGCCAAAGCTAGAGAACCCAATCTGTCTTGTTATTTAACCCATAACTGGAAGGAAGAGATGGATTAATACCTTTACCAAAGGTATTTGTGTGTAAGTGAATGCAAAGAATTCAACTGGAATGTGGTAAACTGGTTGCTAACTAAGGCTATAGAACCCAATATATCCTGTTATCTAACCCATAGTTAGAGGGAGAAGAAACAGATTAATATTTTCCAAAGGGTATTTGTGAGTAAGTGAGTACAATGAGTTCAACTGGAATTCGAACTCGGCTATCTGAATTCTCGTGATGCAGTGGATATCAGCTCTGAATTCTCATTCTGGGCCGATATCTTCTGCATTACAATGCACAATTATATAAATAAATAGATATTAAGACGTATATTCATCTTCGTAACGGATGTTATTAAGATTATGTAAATCAGTCAGTTAAGTGCCATGGGTGATAAATGCTTGGGTTATTATGTCTCGAAAGAAACATGACTGACTGAGCTGATGATTATCCCACAGTAGGTTGCCATTGCTTTTTGCGGCAGACTGGTTACCGACCAAGGCTATAAAACCTAATCTATCCTGTTACTTAACCCATAAGTGGAGGGAAGAGGTAGATTAATACCTTTTTCAAGACTATTTGTGTGTAAGTGAATGCAAGGAATTCAAACTCCGTTCCCCAATTTGTTGTTTCAAGTCAATATCCACTGCACCACATTCAAAACCTTTAGCAGTTTACTAAAAAGAGGTAGAATCCTAATAAGCCAATAGTCACAAGTATCAAACAGTTTACTTCAGTTCTTAAAGACTAGAACTACAGATTAAGATTTCCAACAGGCAGGACAGCAAAAAGCAGCAAGGCATTTACTATAAAGGTTAGAGAGAACAGGGGTCAGTTCAGGAGCACATTTCTTAAGGACTATTGCAGGGATACCATCAAGTCCATATGTTTTGTGACATTCAAAATTTAGAGATAGCAGAAAACTATGGACAGTTTTTATGCACATCACTTAATAGAAACTCAGTTTTAAGTAGAAAGTCAGGCAAAGATACTCTAGACAAGTCTAGAGTAGAATTTGAAGAGAATTTACAAACAGAACATTCTGCTTTATCTGCAGAAGATGTTGACATTTCAAATTGAGTGAAGAGGAGGAATAGAAGATTTATTCATTTAACATAATATTACAGAGCTGCCAGCAGTCATATGAACCAAACTTGTTAGTTGCTATTCAGTGGTTCATTCTATCAGCCAAGATTTCGCATCTTTGTGGAGATGTTTATAATTATTTTGAGCAGGCACAAATGGGTATCTGTGGTGATCAGAATTATCATACTAGAATACAGATTCCTGTGGGCTATAGTGGCTGAAAAGATTGGTAAGAGATGATCCTGGTTTCACCTGGTGTTAGTGTGAATGTACAAAAGCATCAATGCTGACTTAAACCCAAGAAGAAACCTCAGTGGCACAATTCTCAATAGGAAGGTTAAAAATATCAATCCAATCGGCGTTTTGATTAAAGTCATGAAATGAATTACCGTCAGTAATCTGGTAACAGAAAGAAATCTAGTGAATAGCCAGTTCATTTCTAATAAACAACTCAAAAGGAATATCAATAAATCAGTAGTAATGACCATTACTTAACTCTCCTTGAATCAAGTGTGCATGTGTATATACACTACAGGCCATAATTATTAGGCCACCCCAGTGTTTATAAAAAATTTTGTATTTCATACTATTTTTTTAGTATTTATTGCCAAGTGAATAATTGTAAATGAAAATAGAATGGTTCTTTCGTTAATGCTGCACAATAACATGTGCATCAAATGAATTTATAAATATTTAATAATTACCTATATTGCAGTTTTATCAATGAAAGAATGAAGAAAACTTAGGGTGATTCAGATGAGTTCATCTTTGCGTCCTTGTCTTGTAAAATTTTGCAAAGTAATAATAATAACTATGGCTGGTAGTGTGTGTGTGTATGTATATATATATATATATATATATGTGTGTGTGTGTGTGTGTGTGTGCATGCTTCATTAAATAATATAGACATATTGTCTTTTTATTTTTATATTGATCCTTTCCAGTTCTGTAATTAGTTTCTTGATGTAAATAAGGTGCCATAGTTTTTCCCTACTCAAGTACTTTCAATTTCCTCCAAGGTTATCCTCTGTAGTTACAATAAAATTGTCTTTTTAATATACCCCTGAGGATGATCTTGAAAGAGATGGAAAGTACTTGGGTAGGAAAAAACTATGGCACTTCCCTTGATTAATTTCATCTTAGCATCAAGAAACTAGATTAGAGCACTAGAAAGGATAGGAAAAATTAAATAGACATAATATGTCTATATTATCCAATGAAACAATATAAACTGCCTAAATATACATATATATATGTCATGCAATGGGTAAAATTTTGCTATTTTATAGTTTTAATTTCACTCCTGAGCATTGTTTTTGATTTTATCATCAGCAAGGTATTGCAGGGTCAGTCGGGTACCATCTTTGTGAAAAAGTGCCCCATGGCGCAATTCACTGTGCCAGAAACTTGGGAATGGAATGCTGTACTGCTTGGCATTCATACAGGAAACTCTAATACAATATAATTCAGAGTGTTTGGTTGTCAGTCAGAGGAAAGAGTCAGATGAGTCTAATGGTGATTACAAAAGAAAAGTAGCTTTGAAAACTCACTCCAATCATTCTGATAATAAAAGAACTTTCAATTTTTTTGTATTTCAAAATATGTTTGTGTAATTTTGGTAAATATATCTGTTTAAATGAGATGTCATTATTATTTTCATTTTTGTGTTATTTAGATGACACTTAATCCAGTGCACGCTGTATGTGTGTGGAGAGAGAAAGAGAGACTTGAGTATAATTAAAAGTAACTAATTTTTATATTAATTCACTCAACAAGGTTTGATATGTCATAAAAATCCATCAACCCAACCTAACTCATATTTATTTAAATATCTCAGTCACTTTTCAAAATATTCTGCAAAGTGCTTTTTAGGACTGCCATCAGCTGTCTTAAATCATTTTCTTTAATCTCGTTTCCCAAATTACTTTCCTTTCACCACTGAGAGCTGAAAGTTCTAAGGAGCAATCTAAATTCTAACAAAGCTGACAAACCTGCATAATGTGAATTTTCTGCCAAATAACCTTGCTAAATTATTCAGAGATCTCCTCACATGATCATTGTGAAGGTGATAGTGAGACAGTAGACACACTTAAACAGTAGCATCTTATTGCTGACTTGGCAACCTCATGGGAGAGTATCTGTTTGTAAGTCTGATCTGATTGCTTGCCAAATTGCAGAAAGTTTATGCAAATGGTTCTCTAGATATTCATGGCTGGATAATTTTCAAAGCAACCTTGTTATCAGCATGACAAAAAATACTTATAAAATCTCTTTTAATTGTTTTCAATTTCCATTTATACTTATTATCCCCTAAGAAGATTGAAAGCAATTGACTTTTTCACAACTCTTTGCATTTTTCTAATAAAATAATATCATTATACAATGCTTTTGGCCTTTTCCCATAAATTTTACTAATAGAAATAACTTATTTTATTTACAGTGAAACTAATATCTTCATATTTGTTGTTACCAATGTTTCAACATTTTTGCCCTTTAGCCTTCTTCAGGTGTTCCCTGACCCAGGTACCCATGAGGGAATTTTGAAACAAGAAAAATAAAGGTATTAATCCAAATTTAAATAATGTAGAATTCTAAATTTCAGATTTTCCAATAGTAATAATAATATTGCAGGCATTTTTGTTAGGATATTCTCCACATCCATGTAGTTCACTTTAATTCATCATTCAATATTTAAAATTTAATAGATCCTCATTATACATTGGTTATTTTCAGACTTCTCCAGATTTTCATTATAGTTTCTTTATCTTGTCATATCCATGTTTTTGTTATTTTTGCAAGTGTTAATTAACAAGCATTAATTACGTGTTTTCTTATTTATATATTTTCGCACACATGATATTCTTCTTTCTTTCCTGTTGTTTTTTCTTTCACTTAATATCACTATCTTTTCTTCCTATTCCTTTTTTTTACATCATTGCTTTTTCTTTATCAGATTAACTTTTCTCTTTACCTCCCTTGTTTTCTTTCTGCCACCATTTTGTTTTTATTTGCTTTTTATTTTATAGCTTTGCTCTCTGTCTATCTCTCTTCCTCTATTTTTTACAGTTCTTTAATTTCTCTTTTCTTTTTTTTTTTTAGTAGTCTCTTCTTTTCTTTTCTCCCCTCTTCCCTTTGGTTAATTCTTTTTTTTTCTTCTTTTATTCCTTTAATATCTTTGTTATTTTTACTTCTCATGGTTGTTTTCTTCTTTCTCTATACTTTAATTTTTTCATTAATTCTTTCACTTTATTATTCTTTCTTTTCCACTCTTTTACTTTCTACTTGTACTTATCCATTTTTGTCATTGTTCCTCTTTCTTTTTTCTCACTTCACAATGTCTTTTTATTTCTTCTATGGTTTTCTTTCTTGATCTCTTCTTCCTTTTCTTGATTTTTTCCTTTTATCCAAATCCTATATGTTTTTGGTTCCTTCCTTCATGTTGATACATTTCTCCATTCTCCAACTTCTCTCCAATAGAATATAAATTCCCCTGGAAAATTATGACAGTACACCTTGTTTTGTGTGACTGTCAAATAATGAAACATCATGGCCGAATATAACACCAGGTCAGGCTGGCTATTTGGCCTGTCATTCAGCCACACAACTTACTGGTCAAGAAAGCTAATAGAAGCTTTTGGTTTTCAAAATGACTGTGCAACATCAGCATAACCTGTAAACATTTGAAACTGACTCATTTTGACTGCAGCAGTTATGGACGACTGACTTTCTATGAATATCATTCACTACACATCAGTGCAGTTGAGCAAACCTCCATTGGAAAAACATACAACTTCTCTATTTATTCATAAGGAAATGATTGGAAGAAGCAGAAGACAAGAAAATAAGACCAATGAATAATTTCTCACTTGTCTGAAAAAAGTGGCTTTTTTTTTAATTGTTTCAAGTACTATTTTTCTTAGACATTTTGATTGGTTAGAATTTTGTTTATTTTTATTCATGTAATGTTTTGTACATTTTATACAATATTCCAGTTGATTTTTAATTTTTAAAAATTATATATATATATATATATATATATATATATATATATATCTTTTCGTTAACAAAACAGTCTAATGGTATAATCATACATATAAGAATCTCCTTATGGAACAAATTTGTTGATAGTGCAGAATGTCATTAAATTGGAACACACAATGATGATCAGACACACTGCCATAATAATTTTCAATGTGTCAATGAAGGAGAAAACCAAGTCTTTCCTAAAGAAAAGAATTCATATTCTCTGTGTTGTCAGTCATAAAAGAAAATCGGTTTGAAGATTGGATTAATGTTAGTCAGATTCAAAATATGGTAATTGTTTGTACTTCCCTACTGGTCTCAACCAATCACAACCTTTCTTACCCCAATAAAAAAATGCAACTTTGGACTATAGGTAGATTGCTAGGCTCCTTGTTGATTTTTTTACCCTTTTGATTTATGCAACCAACATTTTCTCACATTTGACTGATTTGTCACCTTTAGAATTTAGATTTTTCTTTTTGCTATTTACCTTCCAAAAACTAAGCAATATATTAAGAAATTAAAAATATTATTAGAAACAAAGAAAAAAGTTATGTACAATTACTTAATATTAATCATCCTATATGGTACTGAGTGCTGGACAATCTCTTGACAGATGAAAATGAGACTTCAGGCAATAGAAATTCGGTTCTACATAGTGCTGATGAGTATGTCATGGATCAAGTATGTGAGTAATGATTAATTTTTAGAGAAAATGGAAACAAAATCGTTACTAAGACTAAACATCAGAAATAGAGAAATGTAATTTCTAGCAAACTTAACAAGGAAAGAGGGCTTGGAAAATTTGATATTCACTGATCAGATTGAAGGCATGCATTAAAAAGATGCATAACCTACCTAGTGAGTGAAAGTAAAAGGATAACAGAATAGAGTTTGGGAGAGATAATAAGAAAACACAATCCAGTAGATTAGAAATGAGAAAAAATCGTGGAGAGCCATGATTGCCAACTTCCTGCAGGATATAGCAGAAGACGATACTGATCTGTGAGAATTACTTGCTTAGTATTGCTCCAAGGGAAAACAACTCATTTATTTGCAAAAATGGATAACTTGGATTTGTTCTAATGTTAGTATTCCTAAATTAATTTCACCTTTTAAGGTTTACTTTAATGAACTAGTACATTTTTTGTTGGAAACATATTCTATTCTGCATTTTCACGATTTCATTTTTTTTTTATTGTGGAACTGATTTACAGTTTCATTATAATGCTCCTGGGCTATTTCTGTCTTTTATGCAAGCGGCATATTTTTTTTCATTAAACTGTAGCATCAATCATTCTAAAGTACAGAAGCTGAAAAGGAAAAAAAGAGATAAAGTTGCATTTTTATTTCACTTCACACATGATCAGCCATGTCTTGTTTCATAGTGAATAATAATATTGGTTATGTATATTTAGTTTCTTGGAACATTAGTAGAATCTCAGTATCCTTCTATAGAATTACATTTGTATTAACACAAGTTTCTTTTTTATCTTTAGAAAGATTGTTCACTAATCAGTGCCATGTGTCTGTCATTTAAAGTAGAAAGGCATAACATTTCAGCAATCCTTTCTTTGCTTCTGAAGAATTTTTCCTTTATAATACTTTGCTTAACTTTTGGAAGGAATCTTTCACTATTGCAATGAATCTGTTCATTTTGGTATTTCCAATTTGTAGTTTGCATCTTGGACTTTCCCTCATGCTGACAACCATGCATTCTGTTTTTCTTACCATTGCTGGTTAGTCCTTCCTTCATTTCTTTACTATCTCCGATTTGTAGTTGGCATATTTGACTGTTTCTATTTATTACAATTATACATTCTGTTGTTTTTACTATTGATGTTTAGTTCTTTCTTTTTGCTTTTTTTTACTACCTCCAATTTGTAGTTTGCATCTTGGGATGTTCGTCTATCTGACAACCATACATTCCATTTCTTTTGCAATTGAGGTTTAGTCCTTTCTTCTTGCTTTCTTTTCCTACCTTCTCTAAAGATTTCAGTAGTTTCCTTTCTATGTCTATAAACACTCACTTTTAGATTATGGAGAAGATTTTCCAAACTTATAAGATTACTGACGACTTAAAAATGATATAGAAAATGTTCACATTATATTCTTTCATTATTTTTTACAGATAAAGCCCTTAGATTAACATTGGATAAATATCAAGCAGTTAATGAAAATATACAATCTATTTAAATTAGTTTTGAAATACAGCAAATATTTTTACTTTTTTTTTTTTATTATCATATCACCCCAAGTAAGGCATTTTACTACCACTGTTTTGCAGGGGGTTACATAAAAGGAAAGTTATGAGAAAGAGTGATAGGTTATAGTGGGTGGCAGGAACTGGATGAGAATATTGATGAGAGTGAAGTGGACGGAGAAAGGAGCATGAAAGAGAGGATGCAGGTTAGTGAGATAGGAGATGACTATTGACTTTACGTTTAAATTCTTAGAGATTGTAGCTGTCCGGGAAGCAAGTAAATGGAAGGGATTTCCACTTAGTGGAAATATATTTAGTTTATTAGCTTGAAATTAAAACTAAGACAAAAGCTTCATTTTCAAAAAATAAATTTAAACCATTGTGAATCTATGGAGGTAGCTATATAAATAGAACATAATGGGACTTGCCATCAGCATCTTCAGTCCTGTGACTGGGGGTGATTGTGGGGTTACTACACAGCAGGCTCCTGACTCTAACAAAGGAATATCATTTTTATTTCATTTGTTTCATGTTTGAATATATTTATTTTTAATGGTTTCTTTTTTGTCTATGTGCCGTGCTCCTTCAGGATATTGGCGGTCATAGCTCACCACAATTTATTGTCATTTGTAACTCAACAAATTTTGTCTTTTTGTCATCTCTTTTAAACACTGTTCTGCCATCTATTTACACGAGATGATTATGTACTGGCTTCCCCTGTCTCATTTGCCATCAATATTTCCTGTTAATTTCAAACTTTCCAAGCTGTCTTTTTTTTTTTTTATATGCCTTAGAAACTTTAAATCTATAATGATTCTTCATATAAGTCTCCATTTGTTTAAATTTTTCTAAAGATTTTGTCATGGCTCACATTTTTGATCCATAACATTCTCAGTATACTTCCATAGAAGCACATTTCTGTTGCTTCAAACTCAACAATGGAGTTAACTATCTAAATAAATATTCTAGATTCCTCATATAAAAAAATATAACTAGTGCACCTGCAAAATAGCTTAAATTTGGCTGTCAGAGTTTGACAGTAAGCTTATACTTGTTTTGCAATTGGCTATACTCTTTTTAAAAATTTTTGCAAGCTTTTTGTAAAGGTTAAGGTAAGAGAAACAGCACGGAGATCCGAAGGCGAATTGGCATGGCAAAGGACGCGTTCCAGAAGATGAGCAAAATACTAACACACAGGAAGATCTCAATAGAAACGAAGAAAAGAGTGCTAGACTGCTACGTGATGTCAGTTCTTCAGTACGGCTGTGAATGCTGGACAATATCATCGAAAATGAGGACAAAACTGGAAGCGGCCAAAATGTGGTTCTACAGAAGGATGCTACGGATATCGTGGACTGAGCATACAAGCAACGACGAAGTGTTAGAAAGAATGGCAACAAAAAGGAAATTGATGCTGAGCATCAGGAAGAGACAACTGAAGTTCCTGGGACATGCAATGAGGAAGGAAAGCCTGGAGAACCTGATACTGACTGGTCAGATAGAAGGAAGGAGAGACAGAGGAAGGCAGCGGATAACATATTTGCAGGGTCTGATCAGGTGGATGACGGAACGGGGGTTGTCAGGAGCAACAGGAGCAAACATACTAAGAGCCACAAGGGATAGGGAGATGTGGAGATCCATGATCACCTACGTCCTGAAGGGACAAGGCACATAGAAGAAGAAGAAGAGAAACAGTGGCAGAAAATGGTTAACAGCCTGAAAAACTATGTTGAGTCTGGCAGTAAAGGGGGTCAGAAAGACAAAACAGTTGTCACAAGGCAAGAAGTAATCAGAGTAAATGATATAAAATAAACGACAGGAAGTTGTGGAGAGCAATGATCACCGATGACCCGAAAGGTCATATATGGCATATAAAAGAGGAAGAAGAAAAAGAATAAATAATTGGGTGAACAAAAATAAAAGAAGGAAGAAAAAAGATGAAGGAGGGAATGAAAATTCAAAATAAAATAGACAAAAAATTGAACAGTATGTAATAAGAGAATAAGCAAATAAAACAATCCAAGAAAAAACAGGAGTCCAAAATATTTTAAACAAGAAAGAACTAGGAGAGTACAAACTTGATGCCATGAGATAAAAAACTGGAGGCTAAATCAATTCTCTGTATTTTTATCTGGTCCACCTATAAAATGACCTTTTTTTTTTCCTATTATAAATATGGTTTTGATTTTAAATATTCATTGTTCTTTTGCTATTCTCTTGTACTTATGGATGTGTAGGTGGTGTAATGAGTGATGGATTGATTTTTTTTTACAGCTTATCAACCTTTTGTAGGTTATCTGAAGCCAGAAAATAGATTTTAAATTGCATGAATTTTTGGAAATAATTAAGATTTTACCGAAGTGAATCCTATGGGTTTATTAACCCATGCCCAGAAAGACAAGAAATCCAGGGTATTTTCATGGAAGTGATGGGATTAGAATATAACAAAAGTGTGCTCATTTTCAGAGATAAAGTGTGTGTGTGGGTGTATATATATATATATATATATATATATATTCTTTTAAACATGTCAGATTAAATAAATTGCAAATATTATGTTTGTTTATTTTTAATAAAATCTGTTCGTACTCGCGGATAATCTTTCACGTATTAAAATCAAAAGATGTCAGAAATGAGCTGTAACATTGATAGATGTTATTTTCATTCATTTTTCAAGGTACCCTAGTACTTTCAACCTTTTTCCGAGATCATCTTCAGGGGTGTGAATTATGGTAACAAATGTAACCGGAAAACTGTGTTGCTAAGAATTACTGTACATTTTTTCTGCTTCAAATATAACAGTTGACAAATTGCTAGCGTTCATTAAAACATGAAAATTATCTAAAATGGAATTTTTTTTATATCTTGTAATGTTATGATCATGCACATGTTAAAGCATGAAAAACTATATATATTCACATACACAGTGCGATAGATAAATTGTCATCTAAATTACACAAATGTGAAAATAGCACTGACATCTCATTTTAACAGATATATTTACCAAAATTAGACAAAAATACCTTGAAATACTAAAGAGAAAATTTGTTCAATAAAATCTCTATTGGCTGCAACCAAGCTCTGCAGCTCACTTTGGAATCTCCTGTAACTCTTCTGGACAATCTCCTTTTTATGTTGGTGAATGCTGCCATAATCTTTGCCTTCAGTTTATCTTTGGTGTTACTGTGCTCTACACATAATAATTAAGGTGTTTGCAGTCTGGTGGCTAGATGTAAGAGATGATATGGTCTCAGAAATTGTCTGACAGCCATGACTGGATCTGCTTGTGTGGCATAGCACAGAGTCCTGTTGCCAGCCATCGGATTTTCTAACTGCCACCTTATTGACCCAGGGCAGCACTACCTACACAAGGAACTTGTTATAAGTCTCTGTTTTGAGTCTTAGGCTCTCACCAACAAATTTGAAAATTATTTTCTCATCAGAACTATCTTAGTGAGTTTTCTGAGCTGCTGTACCTCTGTGATCACAATGAGACTGATCCAACTTTTTTTTCAATTCCCTGCATTTTCATCAGATTGACAGTAGACATTCTGAAATATCTGTATGAGAATTTCCAGGTTGAATGTCAAATTACATAGCTTGCTGTTTCTAAATTTCTAGCGGAGTGAATTGCAACTTGGTGCTCTCTTCCTCACAGACAGTTCCTAACTGACCCTACTATACTGTGCAATCAACAAAATCAAATGCGTATTCACAAAAGTAAAAATATAAAATTGAGACAATTTACCTATTGCACTCCACACACACACACGCACTTTAATAAATATACATATCATCCTATGTTTTTGGGATGACTCAGAGTTTTATGCTTTATACAATCATCAAGTGCATACTGAACTGATGATGAGTTCAATATGCACCTGATGATTGCATAATGCATGAAACTTCGAATTGTCCCTAAAATGAAGAATAATATGTATATTTATTAATATATATTTTTTCTCTGTTATACAGCCTTGAGCACTGTTCATTCACACTTGATTAATATTTATATATTGATGTGTATCTGCATGTATACACACACACACATATATATCTATATATATATCTATATATATATATATATATATATACTTACTTACCTCCTTACCATATATATATATATTTATATTTCTGTGTTTGTGTCCACTTTCTTATTTATAATAAAAACATAATTTACTGCAACATAATATTATCTTATTATTTCAATACTATCTTATGAGCATCTTGTCAGGCAGTGAAGTATTTTTCTGTTGAGATTCATTATGTACAGAAGCTTAAAAAACACCACATTTCTAAAAAAAACTAACAGAAAATTACAAAAAAGTAAATTACAAAATTAGTAATTTAGTTGAAGACACAAATGTAACCCATAAATACGTTACAGATAAATTAAAAATCAGTGATAGATTTAGTAAACTCTGTACTGTTAAGTCCTACATCACCATTAAAGATCATAAACTGGACTAAGAAATAAACAGCCACACCATGATTATCAACCCCCCACACCACCACCACAACCTGAAAAATTACAAAATCAGCAGAATCAGCTTCCAAATTAAAGCATGCCTTGGATTAACTCAATGATGTCACCTACTGGTTTAACCGAATAAATAATACGACTAATTAGTTTATCCAGTTTGACGTTGTTGATTTTTACCCTTCTATCTCCTAAGACCTATTCACTTTAACATTAGAATTCACCATAGAGTATTCACATCTAACCGACAAAGAATTGATAATAATTATGAGTGCAAAACAGTCCGTACTCATCCACAATAATGAACAGAGGAAAAAAATCAAATGTGAGGACCTCTTTGACATCACAGTAGGATATCTAGACTCCGCTAAGTCTTGTTAGTCTATTTATTTTGTACACCCTGATGCTATATAATGATATAAATATTGAGAATATAATGTTGTACAGGGATGATATCCTTATGGTGGTAAAAAAATTCCACTAATGTTAAAGCCAATAGAATTAAAAAATTAATACATATGAAACTGAAAAGTCTAAACCTTAAGGTTACTATGAAAACTAATCTAAAAAAGTAGACTTCTTAGATGTAACACTTGATGTAGTTGATAACACATAATCTCTCAACTTGAAAACTAATGCTAATCTTCCATCCACTGTAAATCTAAGCACCATCGATCAATAATCATACATATACCCTTCTGTATTGAAAAGAATTAGTAACAATTCTAATAAAGATATCTTTTATAAACATAGCTAATTCTATGAGACTGCTATCAAAAACTGCAGCTACAAATGCCTTGACCTTAAATATAAGAAACATGATGATAAGAACAATAATAGAAAAAAAAATCATTTGGTATACCCTCCCATTTAACCAGATGATAAGTCCTAAATTAGGGCATAAATTCCTCAAATTAGTTGAAAAACATTTCCATAAAAATAACCCCCATAGCAAAATTTTTAACAGAAATATTCTTAAATTGAGTTATAGCTGTAGAGATAACAATGAAAAGATCATAAAAAACTTAATAATAGAATTTTAAACAGATATAACAACCTAAACAATCAAAAACATCCTAAAATAATTAATGATCACAATAACAATAATTGCAATTGTCAAAAACCTATTAAGTGTCCATTAAAAATAAATGTCTAACTGACTTTATAGTCTATCTATGCTTTATGTCTACCATAGAAAATTCCACAGTAATAAAATTTTATATCAGTTGTACCAAGAAACCTTTTCAAAACCTGCCATTATTTTCACATCTTATTTTTTAATCATAAAACTTACCACAATAGCACATCACTTTCTACTTATTATTGGCAATTAAAAGAAGCCAAAAAAAAAACCCTACAGTAAAATAGAAAATATTTAAAAAAAAAAAACAGAACTTGTACATCTTTACATGAACTAGTTTTCTATATATACAAGAAAAATTATAAATTATCGAATTCCCAAAATAAGCAGAGTATTAAGAGACAGGAGAATTTTGTTGGAATCAAAAAAGAGAGAACTGAACTGTTATATGATATCTGTCCTTCAATATGGGAATGAATGCTGGATAATTTTTGTGCAGATGAAGAAGAGACTTGAACCAATAGAAACAAAGAAAAGAATTCTGAATTGTTATGTGATATCTGTCTTTCTATATGGGAATGAGTGCTGGATAATTTCTGTGCAAATGAAGAAGAGACTTGAAGCAGCAGAAATGGGGTTCAGCAGAAAGATATTAAAAATACCATAAACGGAACATGTTTTTGACAGCAAGATTTCAAAGAGAATGATAAAAGGAAATTTATACTTAACATCAGGAAAAGGACAGTTGAAATATCTGAGGCAAGGAATGAGAAAGAAGGGAAAATTTAATATTTACAGAAAAGATTGAGAGAAAAAGGAACAAAGGAAAGCAGCATTTAATGGGCTTGAGCAAATGGATGGCAGAACAAGTCTTGGATGAAATAAAAAATAAAACTTATTAAGAGCTACCAAGGACAGGAAAATGTGGAGAGCCATGATTGCTTATGACATGAAAGAACACAACACATAAACAAAGAAGTCGATAAAAATCAGAGATAAATTGATCCTTATTGCTTGGTTGCAATTGTTCACATGTTAATGTCAACAGATCATGATTTTTTTAAATCGTGATTTTCATTTTTTTGGAAAAAATCGTGGTTTAAATGGTCATAACATTCCTTTTCAACTGAAAAATATTCACTTAGATTACTCTATTAAAATAAAAATGAAAATTCTGAAGTTCCAGTTTGTTTTATTTAATGGACACAAAGGAGAGGTCTAGTTTAACATTATATTTCTTCCTTGATGAGCAGTGTTCCTTCAGAATGTAGGAAAACGTGGAGGGTCACTTCTGAGACCAACACCCTTTTTTATTTTACATGAATTATCTGCCTAAGAGTTTAGTCAGATTGTTTGTGAATATCTATGCCAATTATACAATGATATATAAGTACACCTCTAAAAGTTGTGATAATCAGATTGGCAGCTGATCTCTCATCTGATCTAGATCTAACATCTCAGTGGGGCAAAAACTGGCTGGTCACATTCAATATTTCAAAAACAAAATAAGTTACATTCAATCATCATTGATCAGACCCAAAACTATCACCAGTCATAATGAATGAATGTCCCCTCAGGGTTGCTCCATTCCTTGAATGACTATTGAGTTTTAAACTCACGCCAAACCTCAAGTACAATTCATACATACAATCCATCAATAATGATACTGGAAAAAGTACCGCTCCAGTAAGTATCTGACTTGTTGTGCTATCCTCTGCCTTTGCAATAGACCAGATCAGGCTTAAAATGGATTACTACTGTGATATTATGTGCTTTGTACAGATGTGCGTTGTGGTGCAGTAGATATTGACTCGAAACGAGAAAGCAGGTAGCCGAGTTCAAATTTTTCGCATTCATTTATGTTCAAATACATCTGGGAAAGGTATTAATCTGTCTCTTCCCTCCAGTTATGGGTTAAATAACAGGACAGATTGGGTTCTATAGCCTTGGCTGGCAACCAGTCTATTTCAGAAAGTAATGGCAACCTAATGTGAGATAATCTTCTTCCCAGTCAGTCATGTCTTTTTTGAGATATGATCACCCAAGCGTGTATCACTTATGACACTTAACTGACTGTCATATTTGGACAAGAGCAGACCAGTCCTCACTTTCCAGTTGTGACAGAGTTAAAAAGCACCTCCCCTACCCTTCTGGGTGACAAGTTATATTTCACCCTGTAACCTCTCTCCCACAAACAGAATGTTGCAAGACTCTCACTAGTCTATCACCAATTCCATGGAAAGTGTTCAGACGAACTGCAATTCTTGGTTGCACCTGTTCTAACCTTCATGCCACTCATATTGTTGCAAACCACACTCATTCTTTCCATATTTTAATGGTGAGAAGTAAGTTCTACACAAGCAACTTCCTGTGATGAATAACTACTTTGTGGAAACGATTCCAACAAGGATGTTTCCCTTATCACTACAATCTTAATCTGTTCAAGATTAGAGTTAACTGTCATCTTCCACACCTATCCGCATAAACTGTTGCCCTTACTCTATAACCCTCAACCTTGAGTGGCCTTGTACAGGGTAAATGTCACTGTAAAAAAAAAACAAATGAAAATCATTTACATTATAAAGCTATTGAACAGGATGGACAGGGAAATGGGAAAAATTTATCCCCATAGATGAAAATAAAGTTTACTGTTCAAAATTCCCAGATATTGACTTGAATTGACAAACACCTGAAGAAAACTATAGTGTACAGCAACTGAAACAACAAAGATGCAAGCAATATTTCAAATATAATTAATGATTACGTTGCATCCCAGAAATTTAGGAAGAAATTAGTAAAGTTATAAATGCTGTAATCAAACGACAGACAGATTTCTTTTCAAATCATTTCTTTAATTCATAATTTTGTACTATATATGTCTAAAATCGGTATTTTTTGTTTCCCTTTTCTTTCTCTCTTCTTCATTTATTCATCTTAGATGAACTCTTTCTTCTTTATTTTTTTATACATTCATTCTTCCTCACCTTTCCCTATTCAAACTTTTAACTTTTTAAATGATTTTACACATGCTTATTTTCTTTTTTTTTCATCATTATTCCTTCCCTCTAATTCACTATGTCTTTCTTTCTTTAAATAATTCCATTTTTCTTTCAATTCCATTTCTCTGTTTTACCTGTTTTTCTTCGCTTTTCTATCTTCTTTTTATTTTTTCGATCAGCCTCTTTCAAATGTCTGTCCACCTTTCATTTCTCTTTTATCTTCTTTTGTTAGATTTTTTCTCCACCATGTAATTTCTCTGTTTTAAATTTATCTTTTTTATTCTATTTTTTTGTTATTTTTTGTCCTTTCTCTTTGTTTTTTTATCTACTTTTCATTCTCTCTATCTCCTTTCATTTTCTTTCTCTCTCTCTCTCTCTCTCCTTTCATTTTCTTTCTCTCTCTCTCTCTCCTTTCATTTTCTTTCTCTCTCTCTCTCCTTTCATTTTCTTTCTTTCTCTCTCTCTCCTTTCATTTTCTTTCTTCACTTTAATAATGCTTTCTAACTTACTTTAATATTTACTCTCGTTTTCACTTCTTACAAACTTTTGTAGAATTTGTTTCTTTACAGAATTTTTTGTACCTCTTCTGTTGCTATCTTTTTTCTTTCTCATTTGCTCATTTTTTATAACTTTTACAACCTTTCATTAGTTTATTTGTTTTAATTTGTTTGTTTGTTTGTTTTGATGTTTAACGACCTATCAATCCATATGGGATCATTTAAGGTCATAACCAATGATTTTTGGTAAAGGTTATCTTTTATTTTTACGTTTTTATTTTCGCGTATCAAGATTCATTGGGATTTGTTTTTTTTTAAGGGCAAGGTCCCCAAGTCCTACCCTTGTTATTTAACCCATAACTGGAGGGAAGGGACGGATTATTACCTTTCCCAAGGGTACCAGTGCTTCAGTGAATGCAGGGCATTCAACTGGAATTCAAACTCGGCTCACCGATTTCTCTTCCCGAGCCGATATCCACTACACCACAATGCACATCCATCACTATACGCTTACAGCACCTGGTATTCCCAAGCGGTCACCCATCTAAGAACTGACCAGGCCCAACATTGCTTAACTTCGGTGATCGAGCGAGAACCTGTGTATTCAACGTGATATGGCTGTAAGCATTATTTGTTTTAAACCTTTCTTCTTTTCATACTCTTCTATTTGCTATTTTTTCTTCTTTCTTTGTTTTTTTTCTTTTTTATCACTTTTACAACTCTTCATTAATTTATTTTTACCCTTTCTTTTTTCTTTCTTCTTATTTGAATTTTGTTATTTTATCACTACTTTTATCATACAACTTTTTTAAAATTAGTTTTTAATTTTCACTTTTTTCTTTTTTTTTATTTTTTACCTTGTCTTTCACAAAATTTCCTGTCTTTCTTTCAAATCCCATAGAAGTTTTAAGCAGTGGGATGCATGCAACAATCTTTGCATCATCTTAAAAAGTGGTAAAATTACCAGAATTTATTTTATCAAAAGCAACTGTGCCACATATCCATCCTTTTTAATGGAAACCAATTCATCATAAATTTTGCTGTTATTATTATAGTAAAAAAGTATGCAATTTTTTTTCTACTTCAGATTTTTCTATGTCCAACACCTGAAATGCAAGCATAATTATAACAAGTATAATGATATTTTGGCCAATCAGAATTATGTTGTACCTGTTAGGCTGCTAAAAGGGTTCAGTATTGGTTTTTGCTGCAGGGTTCTCTTGTCTAGCCACAAGGCAATGCCCTTGAGTATTGCCTGAGGCTGCATTTGGATGAAGGCAGCAGGCTTTACCTTGTGTTCAACTCTAGGGACAAGGCAAACTTGTTCTGCCCTTGGGTGAATTTAATTTGTTTTTTCTCCTCACAGGCTACACTACCTCTACTGTTTCTCTTTATTTTTTTCTAATGTGAATTTTGCTTTGCTTTCTATTTTCATTCTTATTACTTTCTTTCTTTCACTTTTTCTGGGGTTTGTTTTATTTGGATTCTTTTCTTCTTATCTTTTTTCTTTACTTCTTTCTCTCCAATCATTATTACTTTCATTTATATATATATATATATATATATATAAATTTTCCTCTTTTAATTGATTTTAATTCCAGTTTCATTTTTTCTTTTTCACACAGACATTTTCTCTTCATTCTCATTTGTTTCTTCCTTATCCTCTTTCCTATTTTCTTTTATTTTCTTTCTTGCTATCTTCCTTTCTTCCTTCTTACCTTAATAATTTCTGCTCACCTTGTTTTCAGGACATTAACTGAAGAACAGTTTCCAAATTTAATCAACATATAACACAAGATAAGCATGAAGATATGGATTGCCTCATTTTCAGTATGAGGAGAAACTGAGGAATGATGGGATAGGATTTCTTTTCTCCCCTTCATTTTCAATTTCAGCAGTTGTTAGGGGAAACTAGCACTATAAAAAAAAGGCTGTGAGAGAGAAAAAAGCCAATAGGCAGTAAAATAACCCCAACCCCCTACAAAAATAACACAGACAAAATATGAAAAGTGTCATGTTGAGATTTTGAGGATTGTATACCTATTTTTTTATCTTTGCTTTTCATATTGAGGAAAAAAATAGATATTTGTTTTTTATTTTTTTAAGATTTTTTATTTATTAATTTTATTGTTACTTTTTTTATATATATACTTTATTTTCATGTTTTTCTTGTCTTCATGAATTTAAAAAAATATTCTTTGCTTTTCCATACATTTGTTTTTATTTTTTTTAATTTATTTATTTTGCAAATTTTTTCTCTGACAGTAATTTTATGGGGAGAATGGGATCATTATATTCATTTGTTTTTTTTTTTAATTTTACTTTTTTACCATTTTTTCTTACATGATCTTTGTAAATATTCTGTTTTTCTTTTCTTGCCTATCAGTATTTTTTATGGTCATTTTCTTTCATTCATATTTGCTTTCATTTTCTTTTTGTTTGTTCTTTTTAAAAAACTTGTCCCTTTTTTTTTAAAGTTATGTTACATTTTTTTTTTTGCATTTATTTATTTTTCATTTTCTGTATTTTGGCATTCAAATTGCGAATGACATTGCCGAAACCAATTTCTCTGTCCCAGATCCCACATCTCCAGCACATGGATTGAAAATGGACAACCTTTTCTGTCCATATTGAGTCATGCATGGAACTCCTTTTACAAATTCAGAACTCATTAGATGAATATTACGCAGGAGTAATTATAGCTTGGGGACAACACTTTTTATTTACCATTTTTGGGGGGCAGTGGGGGGATTTTTTTGTTTATTTTTTATTTCATTTTATTTTTTCAACAAGCTACTTCCTTGATTTCTGCTTTTTTTCCCTCATCCTTCACCTGATTGATTGTCGTCAATCCATCAATCATGGCCAGTTCCAGCATTCTATACAGAATCTGGGCCTCAGGGGGCATCCCTTAAGCAATTTAAGAACCAACCTGAAAATTGCAGGCAGTAAAAAAAAAATGATAGAGACTCTTACACACAAAATACACGCACAAACATGTATGGTGGGTGATGAAAAGTTCTCAACCTGACAAAGATGTAATCTAGAATAAATTCTGTTTCTGTGTTATTAGCTCAGCATATGTTCACCTGTTTGTTCTTCACTTTTCATATATATATATATATATATATGAAAAGTATATTAATGCAACAAGTATTCATTCAAACAAGTTTGAACCAAAACGATCTGTCTGATAAGCTACTGAACTTAAATTTGCGGATTAATTTTCTGAAGTTCAAATTTTGTTATTTTTGTTGATGTACCTTCAACTGTTGTTGGCATTGTCAAGAACTGATGTGGCATATGTTTGGTATCTTCCCAAAGAATGCCAAAATGTGGATGAAGAAATTTTAACTAGCACATAGTTACTACATTGGTTCTTAATAATAATGGCAATGGTCAAAAGTACTGGAACAAAAATAACAACATATGAATCTTGGACAGTTTATTTTCATACATATGATAATGTTGGTCCAATGTGTGTGTGTTTTTGATAATGAGACTAACAGAGTTTTGATGCTAATGGCTAGGCAGGTGAAATAGAAATAGATTTGTTGAAATCTATTTAAGTCAAAGATTTCAACCTTCAAACATATTCAGTCTTTTCTGTCGGTGCATAATTACAAATGAGGCTTACATCTTTATATATCTATCCTCCCACACGTCTTTTATGTGTTGTGTCCTTTCAGGACATAGACAAACATGGCTTTCCACATCTTTCTATTCCTCCCACATTTACACATATATAATTTACTCAACAAAAATATTACTGTAGTCTGAGGATAAAATTGGTTACCCAGGATTTTTTCTACATTGTCTTTAATTTGTCTGACATTGTTCTAATATATAGAAATTTATATATATATATATATCATCTTCTTCCATATCTCTCTCTCACTTTCTGTTAATATCTATCTATGCATGAGTAATTAAACATTTCAACTTCTCCTGTATTTTCAGAGACATATACTTTTCAGATGAAAAATGAATCAGAGTTAATTTTCTTAGGAGCTTTGAAGTAATAAAGATATGGTATATGTTATTTTGCTTTCACAGTTGAGTACATGGTAGATGATGCTCAGCTTTTGTGTATATACATGTTTGTGTGGACATGATTACTAGCAGTGATATGTGCATTTTATATTGTAGTTTTGTTGAAGTTATATTTTGGAATATAGTTTGAGTCTTTTAAGAAATTGTAGGATATCATATGAACTAATGTTATGAAAATCCATTCATGTTGGTTGTTTGGTATTATTTTAAACTTATTTGGGTGAAGCCACTACAATTTGTTAGTATGTGCATGTTGTTGGTAATTTTTTATATTAAAATGTATTGCTGATATTTTTAAGATAAAAATTTTTCTACTTTCATAGTGCTTTTTTCTTTTTAGTATGATGGAACCTACCCTTTTTGGACTATAATGAACTCTTCCTATTATTATGAATACCAGAGGAATGTGCTTCTTAGGGTGGAGTTGAATTGGGTTGAGTCACCCCAGTCTAATACTTGACAGTCAGACTGACGTGTAACACTTTTGTATTTGTTTTCTGTTGAATATATATGTTTCACTAATTCCCAAGTTCGAGTTTTCTTCCTGACCTTTTCTGGGACCACAACATTTAGTGATCCCTATTTGCTCATAGCTGGGATCTCAACAGGTGCTACTACTCTGGGTCAGGGTGGACCTGGGAACAACAGTCATTAAAAGGCGGTTCTGGGCTCCTCAAAACCACCAATCTCCTGATCACAGGTGTTGCTGTCGGATGTAGTTTATCATCATACCCAGGACTAGATTAGACAATGAATTCATGATATTCGGTCAGTTTGAGTGTGACAGTAGGACTAAAAGTGTTTTCATGTTACTCTCTGTGCAGATGAAATTGTTAAAAAACATCAAGAACAGGTTTATTTATATCTATCTATTTATCTACTAGCAGTATAGCTAGGCGTTGCTCGGGGGGTAATGAAAGCTTTAAAACTAATCCATGGTCCTGGAGCTCAGACTCAGCCTAAAGAATATTTGTGTGAAGTTTAGTGAGAATCGGATAAAAATTGTGGATTTGTATAAAGGACACACAGGCAGATAAACAGACACACATACACAGACATGTTGCCTTTTATATTTATATATTATCGATTTTCTGCACTATTGTAAGAACTGCAACCTTGAAACTTCTGAATATCTTTTCTTATGTCTTTGTCTATAAGTGTATCAAATTTGATTAAAATCAGACCATTCCTTCTATAACCCAATTTTTTCGATTATCAATTTTCGATATTTATCAGGGGTACCTTGACACAAAACATATCTAAGAACACTTGCAGACGCTTATAGTACAACTGTGTAAATTTTCAAGAAAATTGGTTCAGCTGTTTCGGAGTCTATAGGTTATGAACACACACACACACACACAGACACACAGTTCCATTCATATCTATCTATTTATTTGTCTATCCACATACATTTACATATTACAGATCAGATCTAGTAATTTTTGTGTATACTGGCTTTCAATGTCCACAATTCTGCCTGTCAGTCTCAACTTGGTAATGTTGAGCTTTTCATACTCTCAATGTTGTTTGACTTGTGGCAGACAAGGGGATTTAAATTAGGGAAACTAGTGGGTGAAGATAACATACTGGACTCTGATATGATCATGAACATTCTCAGCCAATAAATCTTTTATTCTATGTATGAGTGAGCAGAGTTCTAACCAAACATTCAGTGATCTTAGTCAATCTAGCACTTGTCTACTTATCACTGGGTTCAATATTTAGTATGTAGGTATTTGCATTGACCCCAAATCCATGTCTGAAAAAGTCAAGCATCTTGATGATTTCATTGCTCCTAACTCCCTGGACCATGATGAATTGAGGGTAACTCAGTGAAGTCCATGTTGTTTCTCCTCTTTAGCTTGTGTCTTACAAGAAGGTCATGATGTCCAAGAAGTTTATAAGTCTACCATACATTTATGTATTGTTGATTGCTGCTGCATCTGGTTTGGTGATTTTAAAATTCCATGTAAATTTCAAAGAAGAATCTGCAGTGTTATCAGTCCTGACTTGGCATATTGGCTTTAGTCAGTTACCCACTGCCATTATATAGCTTTTTTGTGAATTTTCTTTAAATATTTGCCTGGTTATTTTTCTGATAAACTTTCCACTTTTATACCTTAACTTTATAAATTTAAACTCAATCCTAGATTGGTAGCTAGGTGTCATTATTTTACAATTGAAATTGCAAGATGTATCTATAAGTTCCATGCTAATAATTTTTTCTTTCATACTTGTTACTTGTGGAAATCTCTACCAGCCTCTTTCAAGTCAACTTTGATTTTAAAGAGTTTAAATGAAATGTCCATCATTATATTCTGCCTTATTAGTTCTTGTTCTTTTATCGTCCTCTCTTAATAATGTTTTTCTTTTTTACATATCTTTTTCAAGATCAGTAAGCCATTGTATCTTAGTAGCTTTATTGCTTTGCTTGAGGTGAAATGATTAAAAGTGTATCTCTGGTTGTCAGTACATGCTGCAACTTTTCATTTTCACATTTAGATGGAAGTTGTCATGTTAAGGTACTCAGTATGTCTAAAAAAAAGGAAGGAGAATGTTAAGAGTTAGCTTATGTTGCATAACATCATGTTAAATTGTCTTCCATAAATGTTTCACAAAAGATTTTTTCAATAATACTTGATGTACTTTGTATAGTTAGTTGTCACCCATCCCTCCTGGGCATGACACATAGATGGGGGCCACTAATAAAAAATCCATATGATTTTATGAAGTACTAATCGTCAAATGGCACATGACAAAATTTGGGCCCAATTAGATTATTAGTTTACAAATTACAGTTAAGTGAAGCTACTGTTGCAAATTTTTAAAACAATGAAGAAATCTGAATTTTGTGTGTTGATAAAGCATTGCTTTCTGATGGGAAAAATACTGTTCAAGCAAAGCAATGGCTTGATAAGTATTATTTGAACTCTGCTCCATCAGAAACACTGATTAAGAAGTGTTATGCTGGCTTGAAATGCAGTGGTACAGACACAAATAATGCTGAACACTCAAGTTGCATAAAATCGACAGTTGTTCCGAAAAACATGAAAAAATCTATAAACTCTTTTTGGACGATAGTAAATTAAAGTTGCATAAGATAGCAGAGGAGTTGAACATATCAGAAGGCAATGTATTCACCATTTTGCATGAATATTTGTCAATAAAAAAAGCTATGTTCAAAGTTTGTGCTGTGTTTGCTCACAGTCGATCAAAAGCAACATGTCGATGATTCAGAGTGTTGTTTGTAACTGTTTCAATGCAACAAGGAGTTTTTGCATAAATCTGTGACAATGGATCAAACATAGGTCCATCACTTTACTCTAGAGTCATATCGGCAGTCAGCTGAGTGGACATCTGCAGGTGAAAGCCATCCAAAACAAAGATGCAAACATCAGCAGGCAAGGTTTTGGCTTCAGTATTTTGGGATGCACAAGGTATTTTGTTCATTGATTACCTTGAGAAAGGAAGAACCATCATTAACAAATATTATATAGCATTATTGGTGCTTGTGAAGGAAGAAATTGCCAAAAAAAAGGCTCCAAATGAAAAAGAGAAAAGTGATTTTTCACCAAGACAACAAGTTATCACAAGTTAATTTTAACACTAGCAAAACTACATGAATTGCTCTTTGAATTGCTTTTGCATCCACTCTATTTTCCAGATCTGGCCCCCAGCAACTACTGTCTGTTTTGCAGACCTCAAAATAATTCTCCAGGGAAAGAGATTTGGCTCCAAATGAAGAAGTGATATTAGATACTGAGGCATATTTTGAGGCCAAAAACAAATCGTTCTACAAACAAAAAGCATCATATTGTTAGGAAAGCAATGGAATCAGTTTATCTCCCTAGAAGAAGGCTATGTTGATGAATAAAGTCAAATTTTGCCTAAAAGTTAATGTTTTATTAGTTAGGCCCGGAATTTATTGAGTGGTGTGTTACCAATATAAGCTTTTCTACATGTGCTCATGCATGCTGGTTAGAGACATGAATATATATTCCAAAACTATTGCAGACATGTATAAAACATTCTAATCCACACAACTGTTGGCTTCCGGTCTACCACGTTGAATGCACCGGTTCTCGCTCGATCACCGAAGTTAAGCAACAATGAGCCTGGTCAGTACTTATATGGGTGACTGCTTGGGAATACCAGGTGCTGTAAGCGTTTATGGACGGCCGTGCGTTGTGGTGCGGTGGATATCGACACGGAAAGAGAAATCGGTGAGCCGAGTTCACATTCCAGTTGAATACCTTGCATTCACTTAAGAACTGGTACCCTTGGGAAAGGTATTAATCCATTCCTTCCCTTCAGTTATGGGTTAAATAACAAGGGTAGGACTTGGGGACCCTGCCCTTAAAAACAAATCCCAATGAATCTTGCAAAACAAAAACAATAAAACAAATAAACTAAATAAAACAAATCAAAATGATTTCCAGCATTAAATGACCGAATGAAGGTTGATATGCTGGTTAAATGAGCCAACCAACCAACCAAACACAATTGTTGCTCTTTATTGAAACTACATTTTTTTTTTTTTTTACCAAAATCTGTTCAAATACACAAAATCTGATGGTCAGGTTTGGGTATTAAACTAACATTGAAAAACATCTATTTCACACACTTGTCCCTAAAATCAAATACAAGCTTCCAATATAAGCCAGGAAATTAAAAGTTGTTTATTTTGTGAGATAATGATAGTGCCCTGTTTATCTTGTGAGATAATGGTTCAATCAAAATTCAATCTTTTCGTGGTGAGACTGGAGTGACCTCTCCAGGGTGCAGGCGTGAAAGACGGTATATGAAGGCTGTGCACTACACAAATCACATGATGACTCTCTTGGCTATATTGACAAGATCAAAAGGAATCATTTAGGGCTGACTTGATTGCAGGAATTGCTGGAAGTTTTTCAATGCTGACAGCCAACCACCTTCAGAGCCCCACTCCAGATTTTTTTGTCTAGATTTACTTACATAGACTTTTCTATATTCTGATTTGGCTGCAAAGCAGCAGATGTTTAAAATCAGGGTTTCCCATCTGCTAGATGGACTCTAGGAAGTGTTATAACAGAAGACGGAAAGTGCAACACTGAAATCCGAAGGTGAATTGGCGTTGCAAAAGAAGTATTCCAGAAGTTGAGTAAAGTATTAAGAAACAGGACAATTTCACTAGAAACAAAGAGGAGAGTACTAGATTGCTATGCGATGTCAGTTCTTCAATATGGCAGTGACTGCTGGACAATATCATCGAGGATGAAGGAAAAACTCGAAGCAGCTGAAATGTGGTTCTACAGAAGGATGCTGCGGATATTATGGACCGAGCATGTGAACAATGACAAGGTTTTGGAAAGGATGGAGATGAAAAGGAAATTAATACAGCATCAGGAAGAAACAACTAAAGTTCCTGGGACATGCAATGAAGAAGGAGGGCTTGGAGAAACTGTTACTAACAGGCTAGATAGAGGGAAAAAGAGACAGTGGAAAGCAGCGGATAACATATTTGAAGGACCTGATCAAGTGGATGATGGAATGAGGGTTGCATTGTGTAACAGGAGAAAGTGTGCTAAGAGCCACCAGGGACAGAAAGATGCAGAAAGCCATGATCACCTATGCCCTGAAAGGACATGGCACATAAAAGAAAACAGAAGATGGATTGCCTTCCCAATTTTACAAGACCTAGCTACCTGAAGCTAATGATTATGAGAATCTAGTGGTTTACTTTTGCTCTTTCTCTGGCTTGGAACTGGACTTGCTGTCAAAGATTATTTGAGACACATGCAATGAAAGCATTTTATAGACAGGGGACGCTTGTCTTGTCAATCATCCTTTACTATGACAACCTTAATCCCATACATTAAAATGACAGTTTAGATAAATTTTATGTTGACATCATGTTTAACTGATTAAACATCATCAGAAAACATGTTATTTCTACCAGATTGCAACAGATGTGATTTATATTAAGCCTACCTTGAACAGGGATAATATTGCCCAATACCACAAATAGTTACAAAGACAAAACGTTAATTAAAAAATTTAAAGTCATGTTCTTAAGTAGCCTTATCACATGAAGAATTTTGTATGGATATTATGCATGACACCAAACTCATTTAGAAATATCTAAACTGTCAGTTATATACAACCACATTTTCACATCATTGGTGAAAAATGACTTTGGGTCAATGAACCCTATTGGTCTTAGAGAGGACAGTTCTACATCAAATATTGTAGACTGACACTACAGAATCACAATCAAAGAACTGTAGCAAATAACAGAAACTACATCGCTTAAAGACTGCCAACTTCAGCAACAACTAAAAGGAATAGTGCATGAAATTAGAAGATGCAATGATCAGAAATGTAATAAAGCTTAAACAAATGATAGAAGTGAATTTATACATTTTTTGAGAATTTACAATGAGAATATGAAAGACTATTAAATTATTTACAAAAACAGTTCTATATTTCTTGCATTATTAAAACTAATATAATTCTATTAAAAAATAGTGCAATACAATATGTATCATTTACCAACTTATAAAGAAGTAAGTATGAAAAGGGAAAATAATGACATAATCAAAATATTGATGTTTCACGTTAATTTAAACAAAGTTTAGGAAGGAAAACCCCATCAGTACTGGAAGGAGTGATAACAGCTACTTCAGAAACATATTTTCAAGAAAAATTGTTTTTATAGAAAGATCTTATAAATTTCAACTGACTGTAGCACTGATTGTTCGATTAATGAATACCAAATGTTTTCACATAAGGAAATTGCAACCACTGTCATTAACATATGAATGCTTGTTCTTTTTTTTAATTATTCAATTATCGTTACAAAGAATAATAAGTAATAATATTTAAATTATTAAATTATAATGACAAATAAAAGAGAATCTGCAATGTTATTGGTTCTGACATAGCATCTTGGCCACAGTTACTTTCCCCACGGCCATAATGTAGCTTCCCAGTGACTATTCCGTAAATACTGTCATGGTAATTTTTCTAACAAATGCAGCAATGTGAGTTTTGCTAAATTGATAAACAGCTGGACCTGTTGCATAATTCAACATGGAACAATTAATTTCTAGTCGTGGCTATCAGGAAGTGACTGAAAGAAAAGTCATGGAGGAAGATTAAATAATTTTTAGACAAAGATGACTAGACAAATAAAATTGTTGTTTGTAGAACTGTCCATCCTGTGAAAAAACAAACAGAAGGAACAAAGTGGGCATTGCAGAACGGACAGTGAAGATGGCCGCTGAACTCTGCATTTCCCCACTTGCCGATGCTTCATTTCTACTTTGTTCACTTCTAGCAGTAGGTTACAACCGAAGAATAAAATCTGATTTACTACTAAAAATTGTTTTGTTTTTCACTCATGGGTAGCACTCTGGCTAAATGGTAATCTATAATCTATTAATCTATAAGCATTTGACTGCAAGAAACAGCACCATGTCAAGAAAGCTGGGATCTGGTCTGTGCTACAACACAACATGAACTCACCTCTATAATACCTAGACTTTATGAATTTAAGTGCAGTACTAGATTGGCTGCAAGGTCTCATCATTTTACAGTTGAAATGGCGAGATGTAACCATAACTTCTGTGCTTGCACTTCCCTCTTGGGGAACTCTCTTCTGCCTTCTTCCTTTCCAGTCAAATTTAATCTTCAAAAATATAAATTCAATGACAATTGTTAACTTCTTTCTTATTAATTTATGTTCTTTTAATATTCTCTCTCCTTAACACTGTTTTTTTTTCTCATATTCTCTAACACTTAGTAAACTTCTGCATTTTAATGGTTTTATTGCCTTCAGTCAGTTAAGTGCCATATGTGAAACACGCTTGGGCGATCATGTCCCGAAAGAGACTGACTGGGTAGAAGATTATCCCACAGTAGGTTGCCATTGTTTTCTGCAGTAGACTGGTTGCCAGCCAAGGCTATAGAACCCAATCTGTTCTGTTATTTAACCCATAACTGAAAGGAAGAGATGGATTAATACCTTTCCCAAGGGTATTTGCGCATAAGTGAATGCAATGAATTCAACTGGAATTCGAACTCGGCTCCATGATTTCTCATTCTGAGCTGATATCCACTGCACCACAACGCACATCACTTTATTGCCTTACTTGGGATAAAATGATTAAAAAAAAAGCAATATCTAAGGATGGATATGTCATGGTTGAATTTTTTTTTTCTTAAAATGAATAAATTATCAACATATGTTTTATGGAAGATAATGTGGATGTTGTTTGGATGCATACACATATTTAAATGGATATGAAGACACAAAAACAAAATTAATAAAAACAAGGATTTATTATGAAAATCTTTATTATTATCAAGAGGAAGGATCAAAGAATGTTTTGATTATTAAATTATATTTTTAAATCCTCTTTATAACCTTCATACTTTTGGTTACATTGATGACCATAACTTCGTGAAGGAAATTTTAGCATCTTCTTGCAGTTAAAAACACATTGATTTGGAAATTCTTGCAGAAATCAAATGACTTTAATATTTTAATGAAACTTTCAGGATTTATTTGCAAATTAATGAAATTATTTCAGAAATGTTTATTTTCTAGAAAGTATTGGTATTTTTTTCATATATAAGTTACCTCTCACACTTATTTAATTTTATGAAATTTTGAGAAATTCATTTTTTATATGCCTTAATGTTTGCATTAGTTATAAGTAGAAGTCTTTGAAGAATTTTATATTATCTGTTTTTTTACCTAAAACGAGATCCCCAGTTCATGAAAACCTGCTCTGAATCATAAAATAAGAACTGCAATAAACTAAGACATTATTTAATTCAAAAAGATTGGAATTACTTTTATGAATAAATTATATTGTGCAGACTATTATCTTTAGAAAAAAAATATTAGAATAATTTATAAAGTTTTAATTCTTTTAAAATTTTGAATTAAGTAAAAACTATATTTAAAAATGAAGAAGATTAGAGAAGCAATATATACAAAAAAAAGGTCTATGTGCAAAGTCTTAATAAGATTAAGTTTTGGGGACAAAAAGAGTCCCAACGCGTATACAAACTGGAGAACATAGGTTTGCGGAACACAGAAGTATGAAATTCGAAAGGAGTCCAATGCACACATACATTAAGAAATGGCAAATAGCAATCAGACTCCTTTACCACAATAAATTACAAAGACGGATATAATTGGTTCAGAACTGAGAGAAAAGAATCTGCCTAGACTTCACTATTGAATAAACAGAAGGTATCATCCACGTATCAAAAATACATGGATAGTCCATTATTATATGTGAAGAGAGTTGACTCATCAAGGCTAACAAAAATGCTGGCCAAAGCAGGACCCAGTGGGGAACCCATAGTGACCGCATCAATCTGCCTATACATAAAGTTATTAAAACTAAATTCAACAGATGTGGTATCAAACTTCACAAGCTCCGTAAACACATTTTCTGGTATATCCAAGCAAGACAATATAACATATCCCAGCAGATATTAATAGTCTCCAATACTGGAACACAAGTGCTCTCCTGACTGCTCCCTACTAGATAGCATTGCCGACGACATAGATAAGGCTATTTCCTATCACCCATTTGCCCACATATTTGTATTTGGAGACCTCAATGCCCATCACTCTGAGTGGCTTGAAAATGCTGTTACTGATTTGGCGGGCATTCACGCCATGAACTTTGCTATTTCCCAATCCCTTACGCAAGTGGTGGACTTCCCCACTCGCTTCCCAAGCACACCCTCGGGTCATTCCTCACTGCTAGATATATGTTTCACCTCTGCGCCCGACGCCTGTCAAGTCTCGCAGCTTTGCCCTCTCGGCAACTCAGACCACGCTGTAGTCTCCCTCAGTATTTCTTTCCAATCTCACTCCCCCCAGGATCCCCCTACTTATAGAACCTCCTACCTCTACCAAAAAGCTGACTGGGATGCCTTTCGCGATTTCCTCTGCGACGTCCCTTGGGGAAAAGTGTTTGACCTATCAGTTGATGACTGTGCCTCTGAGGTCTCGTCATGGGTGAAAGCTGGCATTGATGCCTTCATACCCACCAGGAAGTATTGCTTAAAACCTCATTCCTCTCCATGGTTCTCTCCGGCCTGCTCAGCTGCCATTGCCCACAGGAACCATTACTTCCGTCTATTCCGGAGACAGCCAACTGATCACAATAGGCGCCTGTTCACATCTGCTCGCAGTGAGTGCAAGAGAACCCTAAATGACGCCAAACAGTTGTTTGCTGAGAGAATGCGACAGCACATAGCTGACTGCAAGTTCGGCTCCAAGGACTATTGGAGGATTTGTAAACGAGTGCTCAACAATAGGAAATCCTCAATACCTCCTTTAATCCATGGATTTGATGTTCTCACGTCATCTGCGGAGAAAGCTGAGTGCTTTGCCCGCAGATTCTCATCCAACTCCACATTCGACTCGTCCGGAGTGCACCCACCCGACTTCCCTATTAGAACTGAGGCCAAACTGCACGAAGTATATATTACCCCGACAATAGTATCCTGAGTAATTTCAAAACTCGACCCCCATAAGGCGTGTGAAGACGATGGAATCCCGGTGATAGTCCTTAAGAGATGTGCCCCTGAACTTTCCCCTGTCCTCTCTAAACTGTTTAACTACTGCCTTTCTGCTTCCTGCTTTCCTGCATGCTGGAAATTCTCCTCAGTCATTCCTGTCTTTAAGAACTGTGGTGAACCCTCGGACCCATCCAACTATCGGCCTATCAGTCTTCTACCAATATTCGGGAAAGTGTTCGAGGCTATAATCAATGCTGAAATAGTTCATCATCTCACCGCCCACAAACTGTTCTCTGACAGGCAATATGGATTCCGATTTGACAGGTCCACAGCCGACCTGCTAACAACTGTAACGGAGTACATGCTACAGGCCCTTGATGAGTCTGACGAGGCTCGCGCGGTTGCTCTGGACATCTCCAAGGCTTTCGACCGGGTTTGGCACCCTGGCCTCCTATGCAAACTACGTGGTTATGGTATTACCGGTCGCCTGCTTGACCTAATCCAATCTTTCTTAAATAACCGCAAAATGAAGGTCGTTCTGAATGGGCGTGCCTCTTCGTCCTACAGCACGAATGCCGGTGTCCCACAAGGCTCTATCCTGGGCCCGACGCTCTTCCTTATTTTCATCAACGACCTCCCAGATGAGATCAAGTCCCAAGTAGGCATCTATGCAGATGACACTACAATATACTCCCGCTCCAGTAAGAAACCTGTCGTGGCGGACAGACATAATCTTGCTGCTGACCTTGAGCGGGATCTACACTCTGTGGTGAACTGGGGCAAGAAGTGGCTTGTCAACTTCAATTCCTCTAAGACCAAGCTGTTGTCTGTCAACCATTACAGGCAACCTCTTCTGCCTCCCATAAGCATGGACCAGATGATTCTCCCGGAGAGTAATACACTACGCCTCCTCGGACTTACCCTGTCCTCAGACCTCAAATGGAAGCACTATATTGAATCCATAGCAAAATCTACTGCTAAGAAGATTGGGTCACTATGTCGATCCAGGATGTTTTTTCCACCTGAATCCATCCTGCATATATACAAGTCAACCATCCGTCCGTGCATGGAGTACTGCTGCCATTTATGGTCAGGTGCCCCTGCCGTTCTCCTCAGTGTTCTTGACAAGCTCCAAAGGAGAGTCTGTAATGTGATAGGTACTGATCTGGCGACTCGTCTGCAGCCACTTTCCCATCGTCGAAATGTGGCCTCCCTCTGTCTCTTCTATAAATACTTTCATGGCTTCTGCTCGGATGAGCTTAAGTCACTGATGCCTCCTCAACAGGTGTTTACCCGTGCAACCAGACTGGCAACTGGGTCCCACCCATTCACAGTCAGGTTAGCCAAACGCAGACGACAATTCTACTCCTGCAGCTTCCTCTCTCGCACTTCCCGCCTGTGGAACTCACTCCCGTATTCTTGCTTTCCTGACGGCTATGACCTCCAGAAATTTAAAAGCAAAGTTAATACTCACCTACTAACCACTGGACTCTAGCTCTCTCCCCTCCCCTGTATAATCTTCACGTTCTCTCCGCCCATGTATCTGTCATTGCACCTGCTTTCTCAGATTTCTATTGTTCCTTTCTAACTAGCTTGTACTCCTCACTCTTTTCTAATTAATCTTTCTACATTTATGTAACCCCCTGCACATCAGTGGCGTTTCTGCCTTGCTCGGGGTGAAATGATTAAAAAAAAAAAAAAAAAAAAAAACAATGAACACATATCGAAGGAATACATAAATTTGCCTCTAGAATGGGTATCACGAATAATTTTAGAAAAAGAATCCCTGATGGTATATGAACTATAATGCTTAACAACAGGTTGAAGTATTCTAGCCAAAAAACTAGCAACTTTATGTTGGGAAGACCCCACCATAGAAAGAATGGGTCATAAAGGTATCCCATCCTTAGGGATCTTCAGCAAACCATAATGACGAGGATGAATAGGCCCAGTAGGTCTAATATCAGAGATTTCTGATGATAGGAAACCCTGCTTAACCCAAGCTACAAGCTGCTTTTGAAATTTAACCTCGATAGAAATAGTGCGGTCATGTATCTCGACTGGACCCAAAGGAAGAAATTTTGAAGTGTCCCCAAGAATGCTATGAATCCTAGAGACATAATCTGAATGGTCCAACAAGACAACACCGGCACCTTTATCAGAACGGGTAATAACAAGATTGTTATTATTTATTAAGTCTTTAACAACACAACACTTAGACGCCACTTAGACTCAGAAAAAGCAATAAGGGTACTGGCATTAGTGTGTGCCAGACCATTAAGAATAGCCCTGAGATTGCAGACTGAGTCAGAAGAAAGAGGTGTGAGTCGTCAAATCTGCATAGATAACACCTCTAATTCAGCAATAATCTTTTCCTTGTCTGGAATTTTAAATGGGATATAATAATCAAGGCCATGAGAAAGAATATTAGATTCTAGCTGTGAAAGTTCATAAAAAGACAAATTAGTAATTACACTCTCAGAGATAGGTTCCTCAATATGTCCAAACTGCTTACGGATTAAATACTGCAATTTGGACTGTGTGCTATTTGATAACTGATTTGAACACTTATTATGTATCAAGCCTAATTTGATCAAAAAAAACGAAAGGCAATTAAAGCATTCTCTCCAGAAAATAGTGAGACTACAGGTCAGTTGAAGGATTCTATTCTTATAAAATTGAATAGAATCCCTCATAAAGATTTCTTCAATCTTCAAACCTGGATGGAGCTGCTTCTTCTGTGTGCTTTGTCCCTTCAGGACATCGGCAATCATGGCTTTCCACATCTCCCTATCCCTGGTGGCTCTTAGCATGCCTTCTCCTGTTACACTGTGCAATCCTCGTTCCATCATCCACCTGATTAGGTCATTCAAATATGTTATCCGTTGCTTTCCCCTGTCTTTTTTTCTCTGTATTTGGCCTGTTAGTATCAGGTTCTCCAAGCCCTCCTTCCTCATTGCATGTCCCAAGAACTTCAGCTGTCTCTTCCAGATGCTCAGTATTAATTTCCTTTTTGTTTCCATCATTTCTAAGACCTCATCATTGCTTATATGCTTGATCCATGATATTCACAGCATCCTTCTGTAGAACCACATTTCACTTGCTTCAAGTTTTTTTCCTTCATCTTTGATGATATTGTCCAGCAGTCACTGCCATATTGAAGAACTGACAACACATAGCAATCCAGTACTCTCTTCTTTGTTTCTAGTGAAATTGTTTGTTTTTTTTTGTTTTTTTTTTAATCATCTCACCCCAAGCAAGGCATTCCACTGCCACTATTGCGCATGGGGCTACATAGGGGAAGGTAAAGAGAAGGAGTGGATAGACATAGGGAATGTCAGGAGAAAGATGACAGATGAGTAAGGATAGCGAGGATGAGGGTCGGGCAGATGGGAAGAGTGCTTGATAGAATGGGAGCAGGTTAGTGTGTTAGGAGGTGTGTATTGACCTTACATTTAAACTCCTGGAGATTGTAGCCGTCGGGGAAGCAATCGTTTGGAAGAGAATTCCACAGTCGGGAAGTGCGAGGAAAGAAACTGTTGGAGTAGAAGTTACGGCTGCATTTTATCGGTTTCTTAATACTTTATTCAACTTCTGGAATACTTCCTTCGCCATGCCAATTCACCTTTGGATATCTGTGTCACACTTTCCATCCTCTATTATAACACTTCCAGGTATTTCATTTTTGTACCTACTTGATTCTAGTATCCTCAACCTGTATTTGGCATATTGGGCTGCTCTTTTTACTGATAACCATGTATTCAGTTTTCTTGCAATTTATATGTAGTCCTTTCTTATCGCTCTCTTCAGCTACCTTCTGTAGGAGGTCTTGTAGTGTCCTTTCTCTGTCTGCTGTCAGCACTGTATCATCTGCATACCCTAGGTTGTTTAAATTGTGGCCTCCGATGCCAAATCCAGGCATAACTTCTAGGGTCCTCAAAATATTCTCCCTGTACAAGTTGAACAGATCTGGTAAAAAGACATATTCTTGTCTTACACCCCTTTCTATCTCTGTATATCTACCAAATTAGTTACCTGTCCATATACAAGCCATTTATGGAGCTTAGCCCTCCTAATTCTAGACAAAAACAAGAAGGGGCAAACACAAGTGTCAATACAGGTCTGCAGAAATATATTGTTATGGATATAGATAGCCACACACACACACACACACACACACACATCTACTCACAAATTGAGATTGGTCTCCATGTGATAACAAGGACATGATTACGTGGGAGCCTAGAGTCAGTTTTGGGATAGCAGGTCAAGGTTGGTTGGCCCAGATACCCTTAGTAAGAAATGTCTAGATGAGAAATAGATAGAAGCTAGACATGAGATCGTGAAACAGCAGGAGCAAGAATTAGTGCTAAAAACAAATCACATGGAAAGCAAAGTTTGGAAATCAGTTGCAGATCAAATCTTGGATGAGCAAGTCACGCTTGCTGGGCGTTAATAAATTATGAATGAAAAAAAACGGATTTGAGATAATAGGGTAATTTGACCAATTCATCTTAAGCAACTGCGAATAAGAAAAATATGAACTTATAAATTCTTATTCGTGAAAACAAGAAGGCGAGGCTGAATTCTTCTTTCAAATAGCAACGAAGAGATATTGAAGAGAAGAAACTGTAATGTTTGTATGCTGATTCCTGTTTGTTTAAAGAAGAGAAAGAAAGTGAAGCTGAGTTGTTTATCAAGCAAAGAAAGAAAGATAGCGACGCAGAGAAGTTAACATATGAAGGAAGAGATATTGAAGAGAAGAAACCACAGAAATGTTCGAGTGCAGAAAATATGACACTTGTTTGAATAAAGGAATGAAGAAGAGTGCGGATATTTCAGGAAATTTGTATGCTGAAAGTACAGCAGTCAACTGAAAGAAAGTAGAGAAAGTCGTAGCTATATACATTTCAAGTGGACTGTGTTTGAGTCCAAAGTTGTATAAAGAAAGAGGAGGAAGAGAGAAAAAAAGAAAGACAGTAAAATAAGAGAGAAGGAGCTGATATAAAGATAAGTTATTATATTCTTAGACCTATGTTAGAACACGCATACACTTCCATGAATATTATGTTACCACATACATCATACCACATGTGCTTATAAATTATATGGTTCTCCCCATTTTTATTTTGTGTTAATATCTTGCATTCGTATTTACCTGTATTCATTCATGTTCGTTATGTGTTGTAAATTGTAATTTCAACTACGTTGGGTATCCGAAAAAAGTTTTGAGGTTCAGGTCATTGGATATCCTTATTCATACTTAGATATTATTTTTTGTTTTAATATTTTGTTACTTATTAAAATCTTATATCAAAAATCGTCTCATCTTGTCGTTCATCCTTGAATTGTTAGTCAGTGCATATGTTGATATTGAAGCAGACCTGGGAAGATTGCAGTTCGATTATATCAATCAAACAGTCATCTTATTTTCTTATTTTGTTTATCATTGTCCATTTGTCATGATCTAGGAGAGATAACCTGTATCTGTCTGTAGATGTGGAAATGTAAATATTCCCGAATCGACATGTAATCATTTTGATGGTCATCGTTGAGGCAGGCATATGACAATATATATATATATATATATATATATATATATATATATAAAATAATGATAATCCTCTCAAATATTTTGCCATCATTTTTGACAATTGGGGTACAACCATATATATATATATTTTTTTTTCAAACAAAACTTTGAAAATCACATGTGTTGTACGATCATTTCTGCAAAGTCTTGTCAAAAATGATAATACAACGTGGTTTTCAAAGTCTCATTTGAAAAAATATAAATATTTGGCTCTGTAAATAGATAATTCTGTTTACATTGAGCCCTCTGGCTGGATCAGTTTTAATATTAATAAGATTAATATCAATAGGATCTTCCTTTAGATTTTACTTACATGCTACTTTCTGTTCGTATTTAAATATATATATATATAATTAATACAAATATAAAATTTATCACTTAGCTGAATGGTGTTATATTCAGCATCTTGACTCCAGAGTTACGTAGACAGGCCATTGTGTAATTGTTTGGTTCATTTGTTATTTGATGAGTCTTGAAGATGAAGAAGCTATCAAAAAATGTCTCTCAATTTTGTCATTTTTATATTAAGTTAAAAAAACAAAATTCATGCACTTCTTTTGTACATGTGTATGATGTTATAGCTTTTTCTTCTTTTCATAATTTTCTTGTGTCCTTTTACGATCTCATTATATTTTTTTTCTTTATCTTCTACCTCTGAGTGTCAAAAGATAATGTGACAATGTTATTTACGGTCTCAGAGACAACTTATATTTAGCCTAAGTTTCTGGAATATTATGCGGTTTTCTAAATATATAAGGGTAATAATTTTTTGTCTTTTTATGAAATATTAGGTTGTTACAATAATAATGGTCGCTTGAAGTGTTGTATTTTGAAAAGCCATTTCAACATAATATTCATGGTATATATTTGATGAATTTTGGTATACATAATAATTAATGTGTGTTCATTAATAATTTTTAATTTATTTTTAGACAGAAATACTCTTGAGGCATAGAAGCCCTTAATTATGAACATGACAAAACATGATATTCATTTACTTTTCTTGCATGAGTTTAAACAGAGCATGGGGAGATTGCTCCACAAGTGATCAAACAGTACAAAGGTGCTTTTAGAAATTTCATGCTGGTGATGAGTCTCGAAGATGAAGAAGGTAGAGGAAGGTAGCAGTCTTGACAATGTACAATTGCAAGCAGTTGTTGAGCAAAACCCATGACAAAGTGTCAGAGAAATGTCTCAGATGCTTGGCGTCAGTACTTCAACTATTTGCAAGTTGAAAAAGCTTGATAAATGGTTTCTTCATGATCTCAATGAAAATCAAAAAGGTAGGCATTTTGAAGTATGCTCGATGCTCATTCTGTATAACACCAATGATCTCTTTCTTGACTGAATAGTCACTTGTGATGAAAAGTAGATTCTTTATGATAACCATAAATGATCAGGTAAATGGCTTGATCGTGATGAATCTCCCAAACATTTCCTAAAGCCAAAGTTGCATCAGCAAAGATTATGTGACTGTCTGGTGCTCTACAGCTTTATGGAAGACAATCAGAGATTTAATGCAATCAACTTTCTGAAATATATGCACATTTGCACAAAATGAAACCTGCATTGGTAAATCAACATGGTCCAATTCTGCTCCATGATAATGCATGGCCATGTGTTACAAGAGTGATGTTGCAAAAATTCACAGACTTTATGACACAGAGGGTTGCTAAAAAGTCATAAAAGTGTGATGGTTAAGTTTTTTATGTAATTTTTTTATTTAATCTTCGGATTTATTTCTTTTGAGGATATAAGTTATATAAAATTTTCTAAATGTTTTGTTTATTCAAGCGTTTTTGGTTATAATTTTAGCCATTTTCGAAGATGAATGTTATTTTACGTGTAACAGAATGTATGTGGTGTTATGTATGATGTAGAGTAGTGGTATGTGTTATGTACCAAACACTGTAAGCACATTGTTAGGATGTTGGTAGTTGAGGTTATTGAGTGTTGGGTTTCTATCAACATAGCCTCAATTATTTTTAGTTTGTTTTTGCATGTTGTGATGGTGAAACACACCTCTTCCTCAGATAATGGACTCTCCCTCTTATATTAATAAGAGTTAACAGTAAGTTAAAGGAAGAAGTACTTGGGAAGTCCATGAGAGTTCTTTAGAACTACTAGACAGTTGATATTAGTCGGCAGTTAGCCAAATACTAAGGAGTTAGCTTTCAGTGGAAGATTACCAAGTTCCTTACATTTTGGGTATGTTAAGTCAATTAGCAACCGACATAGCATGATTATAACCTTCAGTGCAAAAACTACTCTACAGCAGTTGTATAAGTGCTATTTTGTCATAGTTAGGGCATTCATTCTTGTAGTTGATAGTGCAAGAGTTTTTGCTGGTTGGTTTTTTATATGGGGTGGTAGTAAATGTGTTATTGTTTGTGTCTATTAAAATGTCAAGGAAAGGGATTTTGTTATCTTTGTTAAATTCATATATGAACACTGTCCTCAATTTCAACTAGATGCATGATAACTACAAACACGATGAAAAAAATCATAAAATATCTCATTCTTACTCATATATATACTGTGGATCCTACTAAAAAATTAAAATTAATAATATATTATGAAAAATACAATACTACTAATTTAATTATTAGTAATAACTTCTCTCCACTAACTGATGTGTTACATAAAAGCAACATTATCAATTCAAATGTCCCTTGGGAGAATATATCTCTAACAACAAAACAAATATCTATGTTGGATTTACAACAACTACATTAACAAGATGTCTCACATTACACATTGACTATTCATTCATTCATTTCTAGACATCTACAACAACACTCCTGTTTACATTCACAATATAAAAAAATAATGATTGCTTACACAACTATCCTACATCAAGAAAACAAAAGCAAACTACAGATCCTCGAGGCATTATTAATTGAAAAACTTAAGCCGTCAATCAATGGAATTGGCTATGAATACTGTAATAACGTTCTAAAATGTTTATAAAAAGAAGAATTTTTCATATTGCCTGGCCATGACATTCAGTCAGTCAGTTGAGTGCCATACATGATACACACTTGGGCGATCATGTCTCGACAGAGACATGACTGACTGAGCAGAAGATTATCCCGCAGTAAGTTGCCATTGCTTTCTGCAGTGGACTGGTTGCCGACCAAGGCTATAGAACCCAATCTGTCCTGTTATTTAACCCATAACTGGAAGGAAGAGATGGATTAATACCACTTTCACAGATTCTGCTCTGATGAGCTTATCTCCCTGGTACCCCCTCTGCATATATTTACTCAAGCTACTTGACTAGTCCCACCCTTTTACAGTGAAATCAATCAAATGTAATTTCAACTTCTACTCGATCAGCTTCTTTGCTTGCACTTCTCACTTGTGGAATTCCATTCTGTATACTTGCTTCCCTGACAGCTACAACCTCCAAGAATTTAAATGCAAAGTCAGTTGCCACCTCTTATTTTCTTGACTCACATCCTTTCCCTGACAATCTTTGTATCATGTTCTTCTTCCTTTCCACTCTACTCTTGTGCAACTTTTTTACACCTGTATTCTCATCCTTTTCTTACTCATTCTCACTTCTGTAACTTGTTCCTTTTTCTCCTCATTCACCTCTTATGTAACCTCCTGCACACCAGTGGCAGTTCTGCCTTTCTTGAGGTTAAAAAAAAACACAATGTTTGTATTTTACTTAATCTGACATATATGGTCACACAAGTCACTCCAAACGCTCGTAGCCAAGAGGTAGAATCGTCGACTGACGCCAATTTAGTCGGGTTTCAATCCTGGGTTAAAAAGCAATCAGAGTATAACTATACTGATGAGCTGTGATACAGTGAAACAGATCTGTCTGCGGATGACTATATATATATATATATATATATATATATATATATAAGTATCCTATGCAAATTAGCTCAGTTGTATTTAAATGCTAAGCCGCTCTCGAGGCTACATTATGTCACATTTAACTGTGTATGTCATACCAAGCACTAAAACTGTACGATATACCAGATATAACATATACTTGTATATTACAAAGAAATGTACATTTACAGTATATATATTACTAATAAATGGCAGATCTGCATCCATTGGTTAGGATGTCATCTTTCAGGTCAACCTACTGATGCACCGGGCTTCTTAGATAGTTTTGTGTAACATTGAGTGCAAAGTCTATTCTAACTTCCTCTGAGGTTAACCCAGTACATATTAGGCTTATTGCAGATGACTAACTTCTTGAGCAGACATTCCTCATCTCTTATAAATTTGTATAAGGCTTAATTTTGTCTGTATGTTTTTATGTTATATAAGAAGAAAAAACAGTCCAGCCCAGGCCATATCACTAACATATGAAGATTATATTATCATTGGCTTATATTACAACTGACATTTACAACATAAGCAGTAACATTTAATTTGTATAATACATACAAACACACACATAATAATGGCTGGCCACTTGTATTTGAGGATACCTGTCTACCAGGGCGGCTAGCTAATTCTTATTGCAGATGCTTGCTCAGGTGCACTTGTGTTTGTTCACCACCCACGGTTCCCTATGCTGAGCGGACTTTAGTTATAGTTTGTGAGTGAGAGCATGTTATCCAGCACAAACAACCCTCAATCCTGTTAACTTGTGACTTTGACCTAGCACAATCTACTCACTTTCACTCACAAGGCTTGAGTCAACCCATGGTATATTTTTCAGGCACTTTTTAAAGATGCCACACACTAGGATTGCCTCTTCCCTGACTGATAACTTCAAGAAGTCACCTTCCTGACAAATCGACTATAATGAGATTTGAACCTGGTCTTCATGGTCAGAAAGCAAAAGTTCTAACCACTTGGCCACATGCCTATATATATATATATATATATATATATATATATATATATATATAGTTTTTGGTCTTAAATTAGACCAGTACACAGCTGGATTAAAAAGTATTCAATATACTTGTATCATAGAACTTTTGAATATTTTCCATTTGGAAATGAGTTATTTCTGCAACCTAAGTTTCAACCTTTTGGTATGTCCAGGTGATTTATAATACATATATGTTCCCATTATATATTTATATACACTCACACATACACACATTGTGAAATTTGGTGTGCTGTCTGTATGTTCCCACCAGACATTAGTAGCAAAAACAGACTAGCTAATACTGATAACATATGCATTTACAATTTAGTAGCATTTCCTTTGCAACACAGATTTTAAAAAACCTATTTAATATCTTTTCTTATTTTTAATTCTGATTTTAAAAATTGTCATATATATCAGCAATTTTTCTGTTGACAAGGTTTTTTTTTAAATAAATTGTTTGGATTGATAGAATTTGTATCTACGTTGTCAAAATTCATTTATAAGTTAGAAAACCTACAATGTTCATCATAAGCTTTTTTGTTGTCTGCTTTTTCACATTAATACAAATTAATTGAATGGATCTGAAACATTTTTATGGAAATATTTAAATAAGTTAAAATAACTTCTTTTATTCTTCTTCTTCTTTGTGCAGTGGCCCTTCAGGACATAGGCTATCATGACCTTCCACATCTCCCTCTCCCTTGTTGCTTTTAATACCCCTTCTTCTGTTATCCAACTCAATCCCTGCTCCACCATCCATCTGCTCAAGTCCATCAAGTATGTCATGTGTTGCTTTCCTTTGTCTCTTTTTCCCTCTATCCATCCTGTGAGCATCAAGTTCTCCAAGCCCTCAATCCTTATTATGTGTCCCAAAATCTTCAACAGTCTTTGCCTAATGTTAAGTATCAGTTTCCTTCTCATGTCCATTTTCCCCAAAACCTCATCATTGCTCACATGTTCTATCCATAGTATTTTCAGCATCCTTCCATAGAACCACATTTCAGTTGCTTCAAGTCTTTTCTTCATCTTTGATGAGATTGTCCAGCATTAACTGCCATATTGAAGGACAGACATCATATAGCAATCCAGTACTCTCTTCTTGATTTTCACAAAATTTTTCTGTCTCTTAATACTCTACTCAGTTTCTGGAATGCATCTTTGGCCATCTCCTTATCACACTTTCTCTCCTCAGAACACTTCCCAGATATTTAAATATCTGCACCAGTTTGATTTTAGTATCCCCAACTTGTAGTTGGCATTTTGGGCGGCCCCTCTTTTTACTGATTACTATGCATTCAGTTCTCTTGTAGTTTATATTCTGTTCAATTAGATTTTCTTAAAACTGTACAAAATTATTTAAATAAGTGAAAAGATGGTAGGTTTGCTGAATTCATTCATTCATCATTATTATTAATAATAAAAATAATCATAATAATATTCACCTCCTCCTCCTCCTCCTTCACAATAAAGTCAAGGTGAAAGAGAAAATGTTAGAGTGAGTGTATTGTCTGGTTTTTTTTTGACATCTATGCAAACGACTTGTAGCTCTATGTAATACGCTTTCTTTTTTTGATGATGATGCAAGAGGAAGAAGGAGAATCAATGAATACAGTGCAAAAGAGAAGGTGAAAGAGTAAGAAAATGCAGGTCATCTGAACCTGGCATCTGTGGAAAGACCATGGCCCTCTACCGACTGTCACCAAAAATGTGAATAAATAGCTAATTCAATCACATGATCGGCATCAAACAAAAACTTATTTTTTTCTTGTCAAGAACTATAAACATGGATTATTGAAAGTTCATATGACATTTTTGTCCAATTGGCTACCAGAATCTTGTGCAAAGATTACTTTTTGATTATTCTGATCCGATTTTATATGTTGATGTTTCCTACTTCTGTGGGTTTGAGCTATTCACTGTAAAATATAGGATTTTGTATCCTATACAATATGGGTGAGATCATGGCTCTCCTCAGTAATTGTCATGAACTTGTATATTTTAGTTTTCCCAATGGACTCAGCTACTTAAATATATTTTAGCACTGTGTGGATTTTCTCTTTGAAGAAAGCTAAACTTAGATTTTATTAGTTTTGTGCCACTTCATGGTGAAACACAATTATTCCTCAGATAATGGATTCTCCCTCTTATATTAATAAGAGTTAACAGGAAGTTATTGAGAAGTTCATAGGAGTTCTTTAGAGTTCTACTGGAGTTCAGTAGGCAGTTGATATTAGTCAGCAGTTAACTGAATACTAAGGAGTCAGCTTTCAGTGGAAGATTACCAAGTTTCTAACATTTTGGGTGTGTTAAGTCGATTAGCAATCGACATAGCTTGATTATAACCTTCAGTGCAAAAACTGCTCCACAATAATGACAGTAACCAAGCTTTCTTTTTGTGATACATGTTCCTCTGCTCCATTTTTTCAAACTTATCAAGTAGATTACTCACTGCTTCCCTCACTCATTGTATGACCTGTGAGTGTTGAATTCTCCAAACACTTTTTCTTCATTATGTACTCCATAAGTTTCAGATGATTCTTTCTGATTGTGAACAGCAGTTACTGCATAGTTCTCATTCTGTTTAGAATTTTCTCATTTGTTGCATGTCTGCATGTGGTATTTTCAGTAGAACCACGTTTTATTTTTTTCAAGTCTTTCACCATTTGTGAGCAAAAAGTCCACCATTCACAGCCAAAAAGAAATGTGGAGATCACATAGCAACAGTAAAGAACCCCTTTTCTTCTTTAAATTGAAAAATAAATTTTCTTTTTTAGCTTCTGTCTCATTTTCCATCATCTCTTATAATGCCTAGTTAGTTAAACTGATAGATTTATTTTTTTACTTTTGTAGCAGACATTTTTAAGGATTCTTTTTAAATGTTTTTTTAATCAATTTAGACCATACAAGGTGATAATGCCACTAATATTTAAGGGGTGGTCAGAGTGAAAGAGAATTAGACTTTAGAAGGAACTGGAACACCTTTTCTAAACAGGAGAAAAGGAGATAAACCTCTTCTCCCGTTAAAAAAACCGGAGAGGAATGTAAAGCCAAAGCTTGAAAAGTTCCAGAAGAAATTAATTCAGACTGTTCTCTACTTTTTTATTGCCATATTTATAACACTTCAGGCATTGTACACTCCAGCCTTCTTCAGGGGATATATACTGAAATTTCAAACCAAACTCTTGAAAGTAGATTGTCCTAGTATCGTGTGTCTTCCTTTTTCTGGATATGTCAGTTTCACTTTAGCAACTCAACTATCAAAGCTTTTGTTTTTTCTGCTGTGGCCAGGCATGTGGAATAAGAATAATCTACCTTCATGAATTAGATAAAGGGTTCAGTTTGAAATTCCAATGTATGTCACCTGAAGAAGGCCAGAGCTTACAACAGCCGAAATATCATGAACGTGGCAATAATGATGAGAACAGTCCAAATAATGTAAATAGTTATAATATCTCATCTCAGAAATATTGACAGTTTTTGTTTAAGATTATATGGAAAGCCAACATGTCGATTGTATCCTTATTTTCCCTTCTAATTACATGTGCTATACATTTTAATTGTTGCTGCTGGTGGAAATCTTCAAGTGGCATCAGTTCTCTTAAAACTATCTTATTGTGGAGATTAAATACATCTGGTGAAAAACACATCATTGTAACCCACTTTATATTTTGGTGTACTAAATCCATTCATTACTTGTTCACTTACACATTGTTTATTCCCTGCACAAATTTTAGATTATTTGTATATTCTTACCATATAGATCAAGTGTTTTTGATATTTCCTAAGGTTCTCCATTCTGACAATGAAAATTACATTTCTTGTTCTAGTATCTTGTTATTTCCTTATTTTCAGTTTAATTTTGGTTTGAGCACTTGTCACTAAAATCCTGGTTGTTAGTTTTGTTATATGGCTCATCAAATTCATTATTTTCTTGTTGACATTCATTTGCTTTCTTTTGCAATTCTATGCAAATTGTTCCATTTTGATGTTTCATTTTGCAAACTTTCATCTAAGGGTATCAGCATCATCTCTTTCTGCTTTTTCCATCTTTATCTTGAACATTGCTGATCTTATTTAAGATTTAAGTATCCAAGGTTTGAGAGCCACTCATCATAGGGAGTTATGTGTGATACAAACATAAGAAGAGGTAGAAGGATAGCAATTGATCCCTGACTTGAAAAAGTCAGGATTGTAGTGTTCAGAGGAGCATTCATATGGGAGTTTATTCTCAAGAAAAAAGCTGTCTGAGTGGAACTTATTTTTTACAATTGAAATATGGAGGAAATGTCACTAATTCGACTCTGTGGATGTAGCATGGCCAATCCTAGCTATAAAAGTCTGAACAGTTGGAACAAAAGACTGAAGCTTTTAAATGTATTGTAGGTATATATCCTCATAGAAGATTTCTCCAATGAATTATGACTTCATTATTGCTATGCATTTGCTCATTTCTATATTTTTTTTTAATTACTTAACCCCAAGCAAGGCATTCCACTGCCACTATTGTGCAGGGGGTTACATAGGGGAAGTGGTGAGAAAGAGTGGTTAGATATAGGAAATGTCAGGAGTGTGATGGATGGGTAAGGATGTAGATGGGAAGAGTGTTTGAGAGAATGGATGCGAGTTAGTGTGTTAGGAGGTGTCTATTGACCTTTCATTTAAACTCCTGGAGATTGTAGCTGTCGGGTAAGCAAGTATGTGGAAGGTAATTCAACAGGCGGGAAGTGCGAGAAAAGAAGCTGTTGGAGTAGAAATTGTGGTTACATTTTATCAGTTTCACTGTAAAAGGGTGGGACCTAGTTGCTAATCTAGTATCTTGTGCAAATTCGTACCTAGGGGGCACCAGTGATCTAAGTTCTGTATGGCTTCTCTCTGTCTTTTCTACAAATATTTTTATCGCAACTGCTCTAACAACCTTTTGTCCATGGTGTCTTGACTACATGAATTTAAGCATGCTGCTAGATTGGCATCTAGGTCTCACCCTTTAACCATTGAAAAAGTTAAATGTAACAACCTTTTCTAACAGTTTCTTTTCTTGCACTTCCAACCTGTGGAACTCACTTCTGTTTACTTGCTTCCCTGATAGCTGCAATCTTCTAAAATTTAAATGCAATGTCAATTGCCATCTTCAATCTTCTTGAATCTCATTCATCTTTTATTCTTTCTTCAATACACTCTGTACCCTGTCATTTGTCTCACAATAACATTAATGTTGGCCCTGCCTTCATTTTAGTGAAATGATTAAAAATGAAAAATAAAAATTATCATTCTTTAGGTTTTATAAATGTTAGTGTAGAGCATGTTTTATGTCCTGCTATTTCCTTAAGTGTGACACTGAAATCCAAAGATGAACTTGTATGGCCAAGGATTTATTTCAGAAGCTGAGTAGAGTATTGAGAGACAAAAATTTTGCTAGAAACAATGAAGAGATTGCTATGTGATGTCGGTTCTTCAACATATCGGTGAATGCTGGACAATCTACTCAAAGATGAAGAGGAGACTTGAAGCAATCAAAATGTGGTTTTACAGAAGGATACTGAAGGATCATGGATCAAATATTTGAACCACAATGAATGTTTTGGAGAGGATGGAAATGAAAAGGAAATTAAGAGTTAACACCAGAAAAAGACAGCTGAAGTTCCTGGGATATGTAATGAGGAAGGAGGGCTTGGAGAAACTGATATTCACAGGTCAGATAGCAGGTAAAGAGAGACAGGGGAAAGCAATGAGCATAAGCAAATGGATGACAGAGCTGGGTTTGGTTGGGGTAACAGGCGAAAAAGTGTTAAGAGCTGTTAAAATAGCAAGATGTGGAGGGCCATAATCGCATACTTCCTGAAGGTACACAGCATACAGAAGAAGATTTCCTTGATCTTTTTGTGAATGCTCATTGGATCTGAGTCCTTCATTTTTTTTTTATCTCAGCACATTTCTTATTCATCTGTTCCTTCTTAGCATGTTTGCACTTATCTCGGATGGTTTTTGTTTAGCCTTATCTGCTCTGTACTATTTCTTAGCATTACCTGCTCTTTTTCGTTCATTAAGCTAAGAATTCAGCTTGCCATCCCCTATTATTTATTTTGTCTTGCCTTACTTTGTTTCTTTTCAGGAGGGTAGATAATGATTAAAACCTGACTTGAATATGTTAAGATTGTAGGGGTCAGGAAGCACCCACACAGGAGCCTGTTCCACAAAATGTTAGTTTTTGGTTTAAAATTCAGTAAATGCAGAAATCAAAGAAATATTGATCATGTCTCTTTTACTGACATTATTTAACCATGGACATGAGTGGTCTGAAAACACCATTTTACTGTACACAGTGAATCTGAATCCTCAGTGGCATATTGCATAAATACCATCACTCTTTCTGCTGTAACATAAAAAGTTACTGCATGAGTAATAACCCAAATGAATGTTGGAAATAAATAGTAATATTTATGATATTGTAAAATACAAGACTCACAATGAAGCTGTATAAAGTAAATGACTACTGCTAGTAGAGAACTGCTGGACAGTAAGAAAATGCCACTTTCGCAATAGAGTTTAGCGTATTATATAAAGATTGGGACATACCCGTTACTGTCCATAGCACTTTCTGAAAAAAATTATATGATAACAAGCTTTGCAAACCCAACATTGATGATAAAATTTTAGAGTTTTAGACCTCAAGTCTGTTAATCAAAATACTAAGGTGAATTGACATGGCGAAGGAAACATTCCAGAAGTTGAATAAGGTATTAAGAAACAGAACAATTTCGCTAGAAACTAGGAAGCGAGTACTGGATTGCTACGTGATGTTCGTCCTTCAATATGGCAGTGAATGCTGGACAACACCATCAAAGATGTAGGAAAAGCTTGAAGCAACTGAAATGTGGTTCTACAGAAGGATGTTGCGAATCTCATGGATCAAGCATGTGAGCAATGATGAGGTCTTAGAAATGATGGAAACAAAAAGGAAATTAATACTGAGCATCAGGAAGAGACAATTGAAGTTCCTGAGACACGCAATGAGGAAGGAGGGCCTGGAGAACCTGATACTAACAGGCAAGATAGAGGGAAAAAGAGACAGGGAATAACAACAGATAACATATTTGAAGGACCTAATCAGGTGGATGACAGAACAAGGATTGCACGGTGTAATAAGAGAAGGTGTGCTCAGAGCCACCCGGGATAGGGAAATGTGGAAAGCCATGATTGCCTACGTCCTGAAGGAACAGGGCACATAGAAGAAGAAGTCACTTAATGGATGTGCATCATGGTGCAGTAGACATTGGCTTGGAATAAGAGATCGGGAAACCGAGTTCAAATTCCAGTTGAATTCCTTGTATTCACTTAGCGCAAATACCCTTGGGAAAGGTATTAATCCATCTCTTCTCTCCAGTTATGGATTAAATAACAAGACAGATTGGGTTCTATAGTCTTGGTTGGCAACCAGTCTACCACAGAAAGTAATGGCGATCTACTGCAGGATAATCTTCTATTTAATCAGTCTCTTTTGAGACATGATCACTCAACCATGTATAGCATATGTCACTTAACTGACTGAATGAAATGACTTGAGGTGTTTTTTTTTGTTTTTGTTTTTTTTTTAATAGAGGTTTACTTACTTAAAACTATTCTTTTATTTGGCATTTTTATGCTTTTTCACCCAGTTCAAAGCTAGGGAGCCACTCAAGGTAGGGGGTTCATCTTAAAAAAATATTAATGAATGAAGTATATGATATAATTGATAGACAAAGGGGCAGAAAGTGACGGTTATGAGGATTGGGGGGGTGAAGATATTGATTAACCCATAACTTGAAAATGTTAAGATTGTCATGTTCATGTAGGAGTCTGTTTAGCAAAATAACAGTTCTCAGGGAAGAAGCTGAGTTGAACTTCCTCCTTACATCTGGAATACAGAGGAAATGAGGGGGATTCACCTTCATGGCTTAATCTGTGTATATGTGTGTGTTTGTGCACATGTAAAAATTGATGTCCATTTCCATACTTTACTAAATCTATTCTTAAAGAACCTAATGTATATCTACTATTATCAGTGTTTAGGTTGGTTGGTTGGTTGGTTGGTTGGTTGGTTGTTTTTGTTTTTATGGCATAACAACCTCAGCAGGTCATTTATTGCCAACTAAATTTTTTTTTATTTATTGCTGGTTATACCTTTTTCTTTTAACAATTTTATTGTTGTTTTTATATAAGTTTTGTGTCTAGTAATACTTTTTTCTTTTCGAGTATCAAGATTCATTGGGATTTGTTTTTAAGGGCAGGGTCCCTAAGTCCTACCCTGTTATTTAATTCATAACTGGAGGGAAGGGACAGATTAATACCTTTCCCAAGGGTACCAGTGCTTATATGAATGCAGGGTATTCAACTGGAATTCGAACTCGGCTCACCGATTTCTCTTTCCAAGTGGATATCCACTGCACCACCATGCACATCTGTCACTATACACTTACAGCACCTGGTATTCCCAAGTGGTCGCCCATCTAAGTACTGACCAGGCTCAATGTTGCTTAACTTCAGTGATCAAGCGAGAACTGGTGTATTCAATGTGATATGGCCGTAAACCCAGCAGTTATGTAAAATTGTTTCTAAATCAACATGCTGACAACTACCAAACAGAAATAATAGTTTCTGACAGACACAGGTAAAAATATGTATTATTATTTGAATTATACATAGACAAACTAGAATTACGATACATAAACATATATAAAGCAGCATTTTCATGTTTTCTGTTAGATTTGGAATCCTTTAACTTTGGGGAGCTTGGAAAAGACACATTGTCTCTCTTTGAGTTTGGAACACCATTAAATGTACTAACACTACTTAACAAGGCAAATATGTGTGTAATTTGCTCAACTAATGAAAATCAAACGACAGAAAAATTTTAAAAAAACAGATTTTCTTTTGTCTCCATATATCACTCTGATAAAGCTTTAATAAAAATGAAAAAATCTTAAATTAATAAATGTTTTCTATTTCTTCTTTATCTTATCATTCTGTTGGATTCCAGTCCATATATGAATTGTATTTGAACCTAATTCATGAGTGTGTGTGTGTGTGTGTATATATATATATATATATACACACACACACACACACACACACATATATATATATATATATATATATATATATATATATATATACGCTTATGTGTATGTTTTTCATGAGTATATATATGAGTGCATTGATGTGTATATATGTTTGAATTATTTTTAGTGCTTTCCCATTTTTCTTTTTGGTCTTTGTTTTAATTTCAAAAGATTGTAAAATTAAAATGGATTTCTGATGTCTTAGTGGAATTTAGTCCCACCTCAGAAAATTTAAAATAAAAATAAAATTGGTGAAAATTTAAAAATTAAAAAAAGTACATGGCAGTTTTTGGAGAAAAAATGACTCATTCTCCAATTGGCTACTTCTTAATGTGCCCCACACCCTTGCAGACGATTAACTTCATTTCATTTAAGTGAGGTGGTGAGCATTCAGGGGTACACTAATGGGAGTGGCAAATATACAGTGGAAGAAGGTAAAAAAGCAAAAGACGAAGAAAGAAATCAGAAAAAGATTAAAAGAAAAAAATCAGCTGGAGTCAGCACTGGGAAGAAAAAACTAAAAAAGACAAACGAAGAAGGCAGTAAATGAAAAAAAAAGATATCAGAAAACAAAAATTGAAAGAAAAAGCATAAAATATAAATAAAAAAGAAGAAGGAAGTAAAAAAGATTAAATGAATCAAAAAGTGTTGGGGAGAATAACATAAAAAAATAGTAAATGAATAAAAGAACAATGATGAGAAAGGAAAGAGACATAAAGAAAGAACTAAATGAAGGAAAACAATAAATGAAAATTAATAAAAAAAATTGAATAACTAAGTAAATAAATGAATGAGAAAAGCAAAAAGAAGAGAAGGAGGGAAATTGATAAAAACATCTTTTTAATCTAAAAAAATTCTATTTGCAATGTTTTTAGATAAAAGTTCATGGTTAGAAATGGCCAAATTGATGAGAAAGTTTAGAAGGGCAATAAATTAAATTGGAAAGTAGTGTGGAAAGAAGAAAAGGTATTATATAATAGAAAGAGAAAACAAGTAGGAGTAGATTTAGGAGAAAAATTGATACCAAAAATTTAGAAAGAGAGGTAAGAGGAAGGAAAATAGAAATTTATAGAGGAGAAAAAGATACAAGAAGATTAAAAAAAAGGGGGGGGGAAGAAAAGAGGTGAAGCAGAGATTTGAAGAAAGAAAGAAAAAGAGACAAGAAGGTTCAGAGAAAAGAAAGGGAAAGAAAAAGAGGTGAGGCAGAAATTTGGAGAAAGAAAGAAAAAGAGACAAGAAGATTAAGAGAAAAGAAAGGGAAAGGAAAAGAGGTGAGGTGAGGTGAAGTTTTGAAGATAGGAAAATTAGGGAAAAAAGACAAGGAGGGAGGTGGATGATTTTCAGTTTAATTTTTAATGTTAACGCAACCAGAGAATAACATGGTTGATTTGTTTTATAACTTTCGTTTTTGATTAGTCAGGTCAGATGTTAATTTTTAAAAGTAATACAAACACCAGGAAATAAGATGCAGGTTGATTTGTTTTGAAATTACTTTCATTTCTGTTCAGGGATTTCAGTTTTTTATTTTCTAACAATACACAAACACAAGGGAATAAAATTAGTTTCATTTGTAATTCTTGTGGTCAAATGTTAGTTTTTAACAGTCACACAGACATCAGGGAATAAAATGAAGGGTGATTTTTGTTTTTTGTTTTTTGTAAAATTACTTGCATTTTTAATTGATGATGTCAGGTATTTTAACAGTTACACAACCATTAAAAAATAAGATGCAAAGATATTTGTTTTAAAATTATTTTTATTTTTAATTGGTGAGATCAGATATTAATTTTTAACAGTAACAGAGCTGCATGTGTATAAGATTCAGTGTGATTTATTTTAAAATTACTTTTATTTGTAATCAGTAAGATCAGATATTAGCTTTTAAAAGTAACACAACCATCAGGGAATAAGATGCAGGGTGATTTGTTGTAATTGATTTTTTTTTTTTTTTAATCATTTCACCCCAAGTAAGGCATTCCATTGCCACTATTGTGCAGGGGGTTGCTTCAGGGAAAGTGATTGGAAACAGTGGTTAGATATAGGAAATGTCAGAAGGAGGATGATAGATGTGTAAGGATAGTGAAGATGAGGGTTGGGTAGATGGGAAGGGTGTTTGAGAGAAAAGATGAGAGTTAGTGTGTTAGGAGGTGTCTATTGACTTTACATTTAAACTCCTGGAGATTTTAGCTGTCGAGGAAGCAAGTGAATGGAAGGGAATTCCACAGGCGTGAAGTGCGAGGAAAGAAACTGTTGGAGTAGAAATTGCGGTTACATCTTGATGTCAGATATTAATTTTTTACAGTAACGCAACCACCAGTTTATAAGATGCCAGGTGATTTTTTTGTAAAAATTACTTCCATTTTAATCAGTGATGTCAGATGTTAGTTTTTAACAATAACACAACCACCACAAAATAAGATGCAGGGTAATTTGTTTTGAACTTACTTCCATTTGTAATCGACGATGTCAGGTATTTATTTTTAGTGGTTTTGAAGTGTAGGGAGCTGATTGATGTTTCTTTTGTTCGGCCTTGTGTCAGACTTAACCAAACTCCCTACAGATTACAAGTTTTATGTTGAATAATATTCATCAGAAGGGTTTTCATCTTTATCAGAAGGTTGGTTGTCAGCAGGTTAGAATATGTAGAATTAGTACAGAAGAGTGGAATAATAAAATATACAATTTTTATGTTAAAATAGAAATTTATTAAAAAAGGGAATAACAAGAGCTGTAGAAATTAATGTTCAATGATGAGGTTGAGGAATTAAGTGTTCCTACAGAATGTTTGTAGCAGTAATTGTTTAGAGATATAAGGAGAAAAAGAACAAGGTGCGACCTGACCTTATCTCCAGGTTAATTTGAAGTTGCCGTTACATGTTAGTTGTGTGTTAGCAACCTGCCTCCTCTGACTGACCGTCACTGATTAGAGACCATCCTTAAATATTCAATCCAGTCACATGGGGTGGCTCAAAGAACAATTTTTTCTTTAGCTGTGGAAAAACCGTTTCTCTGACATATTTTGAATTTTGTGATTTGATGACCAATCAGGATCCTGAGTTCAGCTACAGTTTCACAACCATCATGGAATAAGATGCAGTGTGATTCCTAGTGCAAATTTTCATAAAAATATTAACTTACATAAAAGGCAGACTGCTCATCTCCCAAAACATTTATCTACTGGGGTGGCTATCCAATCCCTGTTGCAGAAGCCTGCTCAAGTACATTGTCATTCATATAGTCCTTATGCTAAGTAGATCTGAGTCACACTCTCTTGAAGAGGGTATATAATCTAGGATTATCAACAGTTAAAGCCATTATGGGGCAGTCTCACCAAAGTTTGAAACTTGTCTTTAAGCAGCAAAATCCTTCCTGTATTAAATTCCTTCTTTTTTTTTTCTTTTTTTTTTTTCAAATCTACTCAGCTTCATATCTAAATGTAAACACAGTAGTTTTCTAAGGTAACAGATTTATTTATCAGTCAGACAGATTTTTATCTCTTTTAACATTATTTTTAATGGATATTCATACTTGAGTAAATACTCAAATTCTTTATTGAACACTATATTCATTTATTTTCATCAACTGGCTGGAATATTTAAGAAATTTTATTAAATACTAGAAGCAAAACCATAAAAAATTGCAATATGAACCCTGGTAAATAAAATGGTTACTGAACATTAGGTTTATAAGTCCCAGAAATTCAGTTGTTGTTGTCCTTAAGGACACATGGCCCAGTGGATATAGATGTTAGTTCCAGTGACTTGACCCAAAGAGTTAGGAGTTCAGGCTACAGCAATGGTGAACAAGTCACTTAAAGAGTCAGGTTAGAGGAAGATAACTCATGACTACCAAAAGAAGCTTTGCACAAGAAATGAGAATGATATATCCCAGTGATCATAATAAAGGGTTCTCCAATTCCTAGCACCTGAAGAAAGCTGGCGCGTACAACAGCAAAAACGTTGTATAAATGACAACCAAGATTTGTTGCAGGACAGCTGATCTCTCCACTGATCTAGCTCTCACAGCTCAATGGGGGAAAAACTGGCTTGTAACATTTCATTACCAGTGATCAGGCGCTAAATTTGCACAAATTCAGTATTTGTGTAAAATAGTATAAGTATACTATCAAATGCCTATTGAGTTTAAAGTTCACTTCAGACCTAAAATAGAATTCATATATTTGTGCCATTGCTAGATACTGGAAGAATCCACTCATTGTATCACTCTATAAAATACCTAACTCTTTGCGCTCTATCTTTACAAAATAGATCGGCTTATGGCCTATCACATTGAATACATCAGTTCTCGCTTGATCACCGAAGTTAAGCAAAGTTGAGCCTGGTCAGTACTTAGATGGGTGATCACTTAGGAACACCAGGTGCTGTAAGCGTTTAGTGATGGATGTGCATTGTGGTGCAGTTGATATCTGCTCGGAAGGAGAAATCGGTGAGCCGAGTTCAAATTACAGTTGAATACCCTGCATTCACTTAAGCACTGCTACTCTTGGGAAAGGTATTAATCCGTCCCTTCCCTCCAGTTATGGGTTAAATAACAATGGTAGGACTTGGGGACTCTACCCTCAAAAAAAAATCCCATTGAATCTTGATACTTGAAAAGAAAAAAGTATTACTAGACACAAAACTTATTATAAAAAAAACAATAAATTGTTGAAAGAAAAAGATATTACCAGCAATAAATAAATAAAGTTTAGTTGGCAATAAATGACCCGCCGAGGTTGATATGCCATAAAAACAAACCAAAATAAATAACAAAATAGATCAAACCAAGAATGAAGTATTCATGCCATATGTAGCCTAGGGTTTCTCAATATTCACTGTCCAACTATGACAAAGTTCGCTACTCTATTTTGATTCTCATGGCAAATATTTAAACAAATTAGATTCCTTTGTTCGACCAGTTCAAATCTTCACAGCTACAACTCATCATGCTATATTCCGAGTGGTAATTTATCCCCCATTTCTTTTGTGTTCCTTTGGTAAGGAGTAAGTTTCATTCACACAGCTTCTTCCCAGAACTCTAACTTTGTGGAACAAACTCCTGAGAGAATGTTACCATATTAAACTCTTCATGTCTATGGTCAGTGATATCTATCCTACATATTCTCATACACTAATCTTCATAATTCTGCCTTCCTCCCTTACAACCATCTTAGTCACCCTCTACCTTTAGTGGCTTTTGTATAAATTAAAATAAAAAAATGTATATGTAAACATAATAATAAATAGCTTGATAATCTACCAGGCATAGCTCTCATGGCTTCTGATCTTAATTGATTAGAAGTTTTCACTGGTGCAATGTGGCTTCCCTGTGTCTCTTCTACAAATACTTTCATGACTTCTTCTCAGATGAACTGAGCTTATTGGTACTCTCTATACATGAATTTATTCAAACCACAAGATTAGCAACTAGGCCCCACTCTTTTACTGTGAAACCAATAAATTGGAAATGCAAATTCTACTCCAGCATCTTCTTTTTTTGCACTTCCTGCCTGTGGAATTCCCTTCCATTTACTTGCTTTCCCAACAGCTACAATCTTCAAGAATTCAAATGTAAAGTCAATAGTCATCTCCAATCTCACTAACTTGCATCCTCTCTCTCTCTCTCATGCTTTTTTCTTTGTCTACTTTACTCTCATCAGTATTCTCATCCTTCTTCTACCCTCTTCTTGACACCCCCTGTAACCTGTCACTCTTTCTCATAACTTACCTCTTATGTAAGCCCCTGCTCAACAGTGGCAGTAAAATGCCTTGCTTGGGGCAACACGATTATAAAAATTAAAAAAACAAACGTATCTTGTCTTGGTGAAGTAAGATGAGCTATAATAAATACTCAATTCAGTACCCGTTACTTGCTTGACCATAAACTGTTGGGTATGTCCTCTAGAGCAGTGTTTCTCAACCTTTTCTTCCTTGTGACCTATTGAAATTCCATATGATAGGAAATAGATTTTATTTACAAAAGCAAAATGTTTTAAAAATGCAAAGTCTGACTAATGACTACACTGATCCTGGTGTCTATTTATCAGCTTGTCAAGTTGAACTTCCAAGCCTTGGTTGAGCTTCAGGCATAAGTCTCTATGACTCTTTTCAATTGGCAATAAATTATGCTTCTTTGTTGCAGAAAAACCAGCCTCAACCAACAAACCAATAATTGAAAATATAATTTATTATAAGAAAAAATATCAAAAATTATATTTAAATAATTTCTAAATTATTTGCTTTCGGAAATAAAGCAAATCAGTTTGTGTTTTCATAATTTTACACTAACAGAAAAAAATAGAATTTCAAAGCCCAACTTCTTTCCATGAATGAACTTCAGGCAAATTTTAAATATTTTTCTCAGACCTAATGCTCCAGAGGCCCTCTCACCATGCATCTCTGTCATGATTGGGAATAATGGTTAGCATCAGGTCTTGGTATAAGGATGAGGTAACTAAGAAGTCAGTTTTAAATATTTAGAAACACTCTTAATTGGAGACAATCTGACTAGGTTGTGTTAACTAATCAGAGGTTATTTATAAATAGGCTACCCCTGCAAAGTTATACTCCGTTTTTATCAAAACATACTACTACATCAGAAATATTTGGCTAAGATGCATGTGCCCAGTATTTATCTTGAAGTTTTTGACATAATGCAAAAGAGGATTTGCAATATGATCAATCCTGACTTGGCAGCCCACCTTCAGTCACATTTTCACTGACGTGATGTGGCTTCCCTCTGTCTTTTCTACAAATTCTTTTCTCTGGTTTCTCAACCACTTGTAATTATGTGTGCTACTAGATTGGCATCAAGGTCTCACCTTTTACCATCAAAATAGTTAAATGTAACCAACTTTTCTACTCTAACAATTTCTTTTTTCACACTTCCCCATTGTGGAACTCCTTTCCATTTGCTTGCTTTCCCGATAGCTACAATCTCCAAAAGTTTAAATGCAATGTCAGTTGCCATCTTCTATCTCCTTGATTCCCATACATCTCTTTTTTTTTTTTTCAACATCATTTGTACTTTGTTTTTCTCCCACTGTAACCCCCAGCACACCAGTGGTGGTCCTGCCTTGGTTGGGGTGAAATGATTATAAAAAAATAAAATCCCTTTAGTTTTTTTGTTATGATGGTTACATTGAACTTGGTATATTTATACTCCAGCTTAACTTTGTTGGCATGTTGCTCTCTCTCAGTAATAATAATAATAATAATAATAATAACAGCAATAATGTTAATTATGATAAAAAGAGACATCATAATAATTAGCATAATATTATAGTAATAAATAACAGTCATAATAAAAAAAAAGTTAACATAAAAAAAGGTGGAGGCAGATAAAAATTGTGGAAATAGAAAGAATTTTGCCAAGATTTTCAGTGACAGAGAACCTGGGAAAGAGTATCTGGGTGGAGTAGTTGGGGTATCTTTATTGGCTTAGGGGTTGGGTAAATGGGCTGTGGTCATCTTCATTTTACACACTGCTTCAGGCTGTTTGGTGACTCATCAAATGTTGAAGTCATTAAAATGAAGATTGTCTCTGACGAATGGGGACTTGGTGAGGAGTGAGTTTGTTGCAAAGCAGACAGAGGATCTGCACCCTTATGCTTTCAAATCTGGGTGAGGGACAGTATGAATTTAGAGAGAAGAAAAGAATGAAATAGAAGTGCTAAAAAAAGAAAGCAAGGTAAATAGAGATGTAGAAAGGGAGTAAGCAAATATAAAACATATGAAAGGAGAACTGTAGCAAAAAGAGAAAAATGTGAGAAAAAGAAGAAAACATTGAGAGAGAGAGAGAGAGAGAAGAGGACAAAAGAGCAAAGGTCAACAGTTGAAAGGAGAAAAAACTCAGGGGATATGAAAAGAGACAGAAAAATAATTAAAAGAAAAAAGAGAGATTAAAACAATATTTAAAAAGAAAGATTAGAAAAAATAGAACAGTGGAAAAAATGTCTTGTCTTGTGGTTGAGGTAGTTGCAAATTTCTAACCAGTACCAGTGATTTGCTTTAGGTCAAAAAAAGAAAAAAAAAACCTGAATATCAAATAATAATTTTTCAAAACAACTGTCCTATTTTCTAGGAAGATTGTGTTGTGTCAAGCTTGCTCTCACTCTTCCTTCCCTTCTGAATTGTCTTGTGCCATACTAAAATTTCATAAGTCTAAAGAAAAAGGCACTTGGAAAAACATTTAATCTTTAATAACATCTGTAACAACAAAGATATAAAGAATAATTCAAAATAATCGATATTGACAATAACAGCTCACGAGAATTAAAGACAAAATTATCAAAAAGCAATGCACACCTTCTATGATAACCAAATGCTGAAACCATTTGACATTGAATATAAAGGCTCTAAAAATACACCACTGTTGTTCTTTATGATTTTGTGGTATAATTAGACTTGGGTTACTGTCTTATAGCTGAAAGACTTGGTTCTTATTCAATCCCCAAATTTAAGCAATGTTGTGCCTGGTCAGTTCCTAGATGAGTGACCACTTGGGGAATATCAGCTTGGATATGCAAGTAGTGTAATGAATAACTGCTTGAAATTAAAAGTCAGAGAGCCAAGTTCTAATTCCAGTTGGATCTATGACATTCACTTACATATAAATACACTTAGGAAAGGTAGGAATTCACCATTTATTATTCCCCAGTTATGGGTTAAATAGATAGCTTTGTATCTGAAAATTATTATTATTTCTCACAATTTGTTAATACTAGAATCACCAAACAAGTGACAAAGTTTTGGAGAGAATGGAAATGAAAAGGACACTTATATTTAGCATCAGAAATAGAGAGTAGATATTTCTAGGTCACATAATGATGAAAGACGGCCTGAAAAATTATTATTAACCCTCTAGGGCCATTCGTATCATATTTGATACAGTATTTCCCTATAAGGAAACATTTGGTATTTCCCTATAAGGAAACATTTGGTATTCATTGACTGAGCAGTCAGTACTGCTTTCATTTGAAATTTATAAAATATTTCTCTTAAAAAGTTTTTCAGGAAAATATTTCTTTCAAGGCTTGTTTTCATACTGTATCAAATATGATATGAATGGCCCTAGAGGGTTAATAATATAATATGATTAAGGCTTCTACTTGTCATAAAGTGGGGGATCAGTTCTATATTGTTATGAAGTAATAAACAGATCCCCCACTAATATGATACGAATGGCTCTAGAGGGTTAATAATATAATATGATTAAGGCTTCTACTTGTCATAAAGTGGGGGATCAGTTCTATATTGTTATGAAGTAATAAACAGATCCCCCACTAATATGATACGAATGGCCCTAGAGGGTTAATAATATAATATGATTAAGGCTTCTACTTGTCATAAAGTGGGGGATCAGTTCTATATTGTTATGAAGTAATAAACAGATCCCCCACTAATATGATACGAATGGCCCTAGAGGGTTAATAATATAATATGATTAAGGCTTCTACTTGTCATAAAGTGGGGGATCAGTTCTATATTGTTATGAAGTAATAAACAGATCCCCCACTAATATGATACGAATGGCCCTAGAGGGTTAATAATATAATATGATTAAGGCTTCTACTTGTCATAAAGTGGGGGATCAGTTCTATATTGTTATGAAGTAATAAACAGATCCCCCACTAATATGATACGAATGGCCCTAGAGGGTTAAATAGATAGCTTTGTATCTGAAAATTATTATTATTTCTCACAATTTGTAATACTAGAATCACCAAACAAGTGACAAAGTTTTGGAGAGAATGGAAATAAAAAGGACACTTATATTTAGCATCAGAAATAGAGAGTAGATATTTCTAGGTCACATAATGATGAAAGACGGCCTGAAAAAATCTGATACTCAGAGGATGTATTGATAGCACAAGTGGGCGATCATGTCTTGAAAGAGACATGACTGACTGGGCAGAAGATTATTCCGCAGTAGGTAGCCATTGCTTTCTGGTATGATTAATACCTTTCCTAAGGGTATTTGTGTGTAAGTGAATGCAATGAATTCATTGCATTCTACATAGCAGTTATAATTAGAATAGATGACAGAACAGTGCTTAGGTGAGATAACAAAAAAGACAAAGTTTATTAATAGCTACAAAGGACAAGAAATTGTGGAGAGCTATGATCACCAACCTCTTGAAGGGAAATGAGACATAGAAAAAGAAGAATTAAAAAAAGAGAGAGGTGCATAAAAATAGAGTGAAGGTGGAAAGTGAGTGCAAAAGAGGAATGGTAAGAGAAAAGCAGGAAAAGAAGAGGAAGGACAGAAATAAAAAGAACACAGAACTAGAGGGTAAGAAAGATAAGCATGAAAATGTTCTGGTAGTTCAGTTTGTCTAAATGTCACCCAAGTGGATATCTATATATAATATACTTTGTTCTGTTGTTTTATTTGTTTGTGTGTCTTTCATGAAAGTGCTAACTTGTTGACCTATCACAATCAATTCTAACATTAAGACTTCTTAGGAGATCAAAAGTATTAATACAAAAGATATTTACCATCTGAATGATTCTGTTCTAGCCTTGGTAATTTCAATGTCATAAACATTAAACTTCCCCACAAATTTAGCAGGAGATAAATACAAATATTTTTCTTTTATGTAGCATGTCTCTCCACCACTCCTTATTTTCAACTAGCAATCTTTGTTTTTTTATTCAGTCAGTTAGCTAAGTACCATACCTGAAACATACTTGGGCAATCATATCTCAAAAAAGACATGACTGACTGAGCAGAAGATTATCCTGCAGTAGGTTTCCATTGCTTTCTGCAGTAGGCTGGTTGCCAGCCAAGGCTATAGAACCCATTCTGTCTTATTACTTAACCCATAACTGGATAACTTAATACCTTTCCCAAGTGGATTTGCACGTAAGAGAATGCAAGAAATTCAACTGGAAGTTGAATTCCACTCCCTGATTTTGCATTCGGTTCTCCCAATTCCTGTTCTGCAATCCATTCACACAAGCTCAATTTGTCTTCCTCTTGCTTTTAATAAGATCTGTGAGTGACAGATTTTTTAGTCTTCTTTTCTCATTATGTGTCCAAGAAATTACAGCTATTTTTCATTTTCCTTAAATCTTCCTCATTGCTTACATATTTGATTCATAGTATTCTCACTGTCCTTCTGGAGAACAACATCTCTGTTGCTTCATGTTTCCTCTCCATCTGTGAAGAAATTGTCCATGATCCATCAAAGCAAACTTGTTAAACTTCTTCTTTATTGTTTCCTTTTGTTACTCTTACCTTCAATATGATTTCTAAATGTCAGGTCTTGGGCATGACGGTAAACTGCATCCAGCAGCAAGGCCTCTGGTTAGGAGGTTCTCAGGAGCAAGGAAACACATCTTAATTGCTGTTGTTCGCAGGTCCACCCTGACCTGGAGTGGTAGCATCTGTTAGGGTCCCAGCTATGGGCAAATAGTTAACCCCCGCAAACTGGGGTCAAAACACTATAAAAATATAAAAATACACTTTTATTGAAATATAAACATAAAAATAGACTTTTATAAAAACTATACATTTTTGAGGAAAAAATATTACCAACAATACATTTTTTAAAAAATGGCACATAAATATTATTTTTTTTTTATAATCATACTGCCTCAAACAAGGCATTTTACTACCACTTCAGGGGGTTACATAGGAGGAAAGTTATGAGAAAGAGTGACAGGTCATAAGGAGTGTCAGGAAGTGAGTAAGAGAAGGACGAGAATACTGATGAGTGGAGTGAACAGAGAAAAAAGCATGAGCGAGAGGATGCAGGTTAGTGAGATAGGAGATGACTATTGACTTGAAGATTGTAGCTGTTTTGAAGCAAGTAAACGGAAGGAAATTCTACAGGTGGGAAGTGCGAAAAAAGAAGCTGCTGGAGTAGAATTTGCATTTACATTTTATAAGTTTCACAGTTAAAAAGTGAGATCTGGCTGCTAATCTTGTGGCTCAAGTAAATTTATATATAGTGGGCACCAGTGAACTAAGTTCATCAAAGCAGAAGCTATGAAAGTATTTGTAAAAGAGACACAGGGAAGCCACATTGCGCTGGTAAGAAAGTAACTGTATCTGAGCTGCCAAGTCAGGATTGATCATATTACAGATTCTCCGTTGGATTTTGTCAAGGACCCGTAGGTAGATAGCAGGAGCACCCATCCAGATATGGCAGCAGTATTCAATGCACAGGTAGATGGTAAATTTATATATGTGCAGTTATTCACAGAGGAAAAACTTCCTGGCCCTACACAAAGAACCAATTTTCTTAGCAGCGGATTTAGCTATGGATTCTATATAGTCATTCCACTTGAGCTCTGTTGTAAGAGTTAACCCGAGGAGGTGCAGTGTTTTACTTTCAGATTTTTGTATCATTTGATATCACAAGTCTGTTTACTAATATTTCATTGGATGAAACAATAGAGATCTGTGCCGACTTTTTGTATCATGGCCCTGTAAAAACTCCATCTTTTCCTGAGAGTGTCTTCATTGAGTTGATGGAGATGATTACAAAGTTTGTCTTCTTTAACTTTGATGATGTTATGTATCAGCAGATTTATGGGGTAGTGATGGGTAGTCCTTTGGGTCCGTTATTGGCTAACATTTTTGTTGGCTACTGCAAGAAGCATTTATTTAGTAGGATAAATAATTGCTATTGTTATTTTTGCTATATTGATGATACCTTTACTTCATTTTCATCTTTAATTAAAGTGGAAGAATGTTTATCCTTGCTTAATAATCTCCATCCCTCTTTAAAATATACAATGGAGATAGATGAGAGTAAGCAACTTCCCTTCCTGGATGTACTGGTTGAACAAACACCTGTGTGTTTTCATCCCAGTATTTATCATAAACCCATATTTTCTGGGCTTTACTTAACTTCGGATTCATTTGTTCCCAGATCCAGGAAGATTAATCTTATTAAGACACTTATTCATCAAGCATTGATGGTGTGTTCTGATTGTAAACTAAATGCTGAGTTGAGAAAGATGAAACAACTTTTGAGAATTAATGGTTACCCTGAATATGTTTTAACAACTATCATAAAACAGAAAATTAATAAATTTAATGAGTTTAAGAGATTTGCTCCTCTTAAGTGGCCTGTGTATTTGAGACTCTCGCAGATTGGTCTCAAGAGTCAAACACATGCAGACAGAATTAATAATTCAATTAAATGATGTTTTAATGCTGTTACTCTTTGAAATATTTTCAGTATAAAAAAGGATTTCCTCCCGCCACATAAGGATCTCTTGCCTACCATTCAACAAAGTTTAATTATATACCAATATAAGTGTTGTTGTGAGATTGACTGTGTGCACAAGACATTCCAGTGGTTGGAGGTGAGGATGACCCAGCATGTTCTGGATAAAGTATGTAAGCACGAGTGGATTGCATCCAGGTGTTCACAGACTCATGAGTCAGCAATTGGCAAGCACCTATTAAATTCTGTCAAGTGCAGGACAAATTATTTTCCCAATTTCTTTTCTGTCACATGTAGGGCTAGGACAAGACTCCATTTAAATATTTTGAAGTTTATTATTATGAATATGCAACATCCTGTCCTGTGTAGACAAAGAGAGATGAAATTCAGGTTGGCATTTTTCAAGGCGATTGCTGTTGGATCCAGGAAATATTTCGCATTCATGAGGGTTTTTTTTAACATTGGTCATTGATAATAATTTTTCGTATCAACTTCTTTATTTTATACTGCCAATGATTAATTTTCTGATGAAGTGTTGGCTTAAAGTTGCCTTAAATCACCCCCCTTTTTTTTAAACAAGATAGTTTTGTATTTATTTTAATAATAAAGGGAAATATGATCCTTATATTTCAATCAATATATATATATATATATATATATATATATATAGGAGAATGTGATACATAAATTTCTGTATATCAAAACAATATTAGCCAAATGAATGACAAAGTGGGAAAAATTCTATGATTGATGGATTTGTTTTTTATGCTTTAGTAGCAGTATAGCCCAGTGTTGCTCAGGTGTCATGAAAGCTTTAAAACTAATCCATGGTCCTGGAGCTCAGACTCATTGGACGTTGGCACGAAAGACTAAAAAGCAATAGTTGTTTCCAGTTAAAGCGAAACCGTAGACTGAAAGGAAAATGAATGGATGTACGTCAAATTTTGATTTCCTGGTATTGATATCAAATAAGTTTTTTTCATCATAAACTGAATTTTGAAGGCTAAATAAGTCCTCTGAGTAAATGGTATCATGGCTGAAACTAAGAACTACAATTATACCTACTTAGAGCCAAAAGTAAAATAAAAGTGCTGAAAAACTGATTTTGATCATACCCGATATATATTACTGATTTTCTGCACTATTGCAAGAACTGCAGTTTTGACACTTCTGAATATCTTTTCTTATGTCTTTGTCTATGAGTGTATCAAATTTGATTAAAATCGGAACACTCCTTCTATAACCCAATTTTTTCGATTATCGATATTTATATATGTATATATTTATCGGTGGGTAGCTCAACACAAAACCTAGCTAAGAACACTCACAGACGCTTATAGTACAACTGTATAAATGTTCAAGAAAATCGGTTCAGCCATTTCGGAGTCTACAGGTAATGGACACAGACACACAAACAAAGTTCCATTTATAAATTAGTTTAGATTAGATCAACATTTAGCAGAATATTTTTCTCCAGAAAATATTTATTTTGTGATTCTAAAAACTTTTGAAGAGATGATAATAATTTCCTAATCAGTCAGTTAAGTGCCATACATGATACACGCTTGGGCGATCATGTCTCAACAGAGACATGACTGACTGGGCAGAAGATAAGTGAATGCAATGAATTCAGCTGGAATTCGAACTCAGCTCCCCGATTTCTCGTTCTTAGCCAATATCCAATGCACCACAATGCACCTCCTCAATGCTAAAAATTACCTCACAGCTGGGAGAAGAGGTAAATTAATACCTTTTGACTTGGTTTTTGCACGTAAGTGAATATAATGATACCTGACTGGAACTGGAACTCTGCTCCTCAGTTTCCAGTTTAAGCCATTAGCCATGACCCCCACCCACACATCCAAGCTTACAGCACCAGGTACTCTCAAGTGATTACCCATTTAGGTGTTGACCAGGCTCAACACTATTTAGCATTAATGATCTAACAAGAACCTGTGTTTCAATGTGATATTGCTGTAAGCCAAAATATTTGATTTAATAATTTTTGTCCTCTAGGAAAACTTCATGAGATTAAAATAAAATGTTTCTTGTTGCAATTAGATATGTATAGGATGAGATATAAAAAATGCAAGTACTGTTAATTTATGAAAGCTCTTGCTGTGTGTTTGCACTTTAACAGCATCTTATAATTTTATTTCTTTACAATAATGATGCTGTCAAGAATATATATCTTCTCTGTTATAATAAAAGCCATTGTGTATCAAGTCCTGAAGATTAATGAATCAGTTTTAACAACCGACATATTTATTTGTTTAAACATTATTTTTAATCGATACTCATATTTGAGTAGATATTCTGTTTTTAATCAAACAGTACATTTATATATTTATTTCTCCTGGCCTGAGTATTTACGATAAATTTTATTACGAAAATGTGTCATTCAGCAGGATTCAAACCTGCAACCTCTAACAACATAGAGGAAGGCACCAATTTATCTGATCACTCAACCATGAATGAATCCACAGTTCAATTGGAATTAAATCAAGCCTTATATAACACAATTTTCAATTCTACGTAAATAACCATCTCTCATCTGAAAGTATATCATAATGTCAACAAATGTAAACATGCAATGTTACGGAAAGTCCCGAAGATTAACTCAATATTTTTAACAATTGACGTATTTAATTTATTTTAAATAAATATACTGTTTCATTAAAAAAAACATCTACTCAAATACCAGTATCAATTAGAAATAGTGTTCAAACAAATAAATTAAATATATAATATTAGTTGTATAAACAAATGGATATATGTTCCACAGTTTGGTAATTTTTACTTTTTAGAAAGTGCTCAATACAAATTCAGAGCATTATAGAGATATAGTTGTTGTTAGTGTTATTGGAGTAGATAGACCTATCTATCGCCCGGTTCACACTCCACCCACGTCTATTGAACAGGTTAAGAAACTCATCCCTTGTTCCCTGTTTAGGATGTAGTTTCCAGCTTTCTCTTTTTCAATCTTCTCATTTTTTTTTTTTTTTTTCAATTGGAGTAGATAGATCTATCTATCGCCCGGTTCACACTCCACCCACGTCTATTGAACAGGTTAAGAAACTCATCCCTTGTTCCCTGTTTAGGATGTAGTTTCCAGCTTTCTCTTTTTCAATCTTCTCATTTTTTTTTTTTTTTCAATTGGAGTAGATAGATCTATCTATCGCCCGGTTCACACTCCACCCACGTCTATTGAACAGGTTAAGAAACTCATCCCTTGTTCCCTGTTTAGGATGTAGTTTCCAGCTTTCTCTTTTTCAATCTTCTCATTTTTTTTTTTTTTCAATTGGAGTAGATAGATCTATCTATCGCCCGGTTCACACTCCATCCACGTCTATTGAACAGGTTAAGAAACTCATCCCTTGTTCCCTGTTTAGGATGTAGTTTCCAGCTTTCTCTTTTCCAATCTTCTCACTTTGTTTTTGTTTTTGTTTTTTTTTTTCAATTGGAGTAGATAGACCTATCTATCACCTGGTTCACACTCCACCCATGTCTATTGAACAGGTTAAGAGGCTCATTCCTTGTTCCCTGTTTAGGATGTGGCTTCCGGCTTTCTCTTTTCCAATCTTCTCACTTTGTTTTTTTTTTTCATTTGGAGTAGATAGATCTATCTATCGCCCGGTTTACACTCCACCCACATCTATTGAACAGGTTAAGAGGCTCATCCCTTGTTCCCTGTTTAGGATGTGGTTTTCGGCTTTCTCTTTACCAATCTTTTCACTATTACGTAGCCCCCTGCACATCAGTGGCGTTACCGCCTTGCTCTGGGTGATACGATTAAAAAAAAAAAAGAAAAAAAAAAGAAATATGTGACTGAAAAACATTTATGTTTTGGTGCACTGAAGCCTGAAAGATTTTGAGTTGCAGTCCCATACGTTATGATAACACTAATGATAACTGTCTTTCTCTCTCTCTCTCTCTCCCTCTATATATGTGTGTGTGTGTGTGTGTGTCATTCAGCAGGATTTCCATAACAAAAATTTATCGTAAATAATCAGGCTGGCAGAAATAAATATATAATACTGTTTGATTATAAACAGAATATCTACTTAAATATGAGTATCGATCAAAAATAATGTTCAAACAAATAATTTCAAATTGTCGGTTGTTAATAACCAATTTTGTTAATCTTCATTAATTTCCATAGCATGTTTACATTTGTTGATATTGTGATACATTTCAGAGCACAAACGGTTATTATAAAGAATCGAAAATTGTGTTATATAGGCTTCATTTGACTTGATTTAGACTGTTGGTCATTCATGGTCGCGAGGTCTAAGACGTGCCAGATCATTTGGTAGCATCCCCTATATCTATTTATATATATATATTTCCTTTTTTTTTTCTTATATTTTAATGTAAGATACTCAATAGTATGTACATCAGTATATATGTTGCCATCATTTTTTAAGTCACCAGCATACTCGTAATAAAATAAACTTTCTGTCATCAATGCAGTCATTCTTATCAATAGTCATGATGAGTAAAAAATTATAAAACTCTTGAGTTGATTCTGATAAGTATTGAACAGTAGTCATAGTAGGCTAAGTTTAATAAATATAATAAAATAAAAATATTTTTTAAATCCTATGAAAAATATGACTTCCTTATCTTCTTAATGCTGACACTGGCATTTATAATAACATTTCAGTCAGCTAACTTAATTTCTGAAGCAAGGAACTTGGACTGTTTGGTCAGCTACTAAGAAACTTGGTTCATTGTTTCATGTGAGACAGTTTTTCTCTCTATAATTATTCTTACATGTCTATAGTTCGACCATTTGCCCATTTTTAGAATATTGCTACCACATATGGTCTGGTGCCTCTGCTATTTACCTTAAGCTCCTGTTTCATGTGAGACAGTTTTTCTCTCTATAATTATTCTTACATGTCTATAGTTCGACCATTTGCCCATTTTTAGAATATTGCTACCACATATGGTCTGGTGCCTCTGCTATTTACCTTAAGCTCCTGTTTCATGTGAGACAGTTTTTCTCTCTATAATTATTCTTACATATCTGTAGTTCGACCATTTGCCCATTTTTAGAATATTGTTACCACATATGGTCTGGTGCCTCTGCTATTTACCTTAAGCTCCTGTTTCATGTGAGACAGTTTTTCTCTCTATAATTATTCTTACATGTCTATAGTTCGACCATTTGCCCATTTTTAGAATATTGCTACCACATATGGTCTGGTGCCTCTGCTATTTACCTTAAGCTCCTGTTTCATGTGAGACAGTTTTTGTCTCTATAATTATTCTTGTATCTGTAGTTCGACCATTTGCCCATTTTTTAGAATATTGCTACCACATATGGTCTGGTGCCTCTGCTATTTACCTTAAGCTCCTGTTTCATGTGAGACAGTTTTTCTATAATTATTCTTACATGTCTATAGTTCGACCATTTGCCCATTTTTAGAATATTGCTACCACATATGGTCTGGTGCCTCTGCTATTTACCTTAAGCTCCTGTTTCATGTGAGACAGTTTCTCTCTATAATTATTCTTACATGTCTATAGTTCGACCATTTGCCCATTTTTAGAATATTGCTACCACATATGGTCTGGTGCCTCTGCTAATATTTGCCTTAAGCTCTGTTTCATGTGAGACAGTTTTTCTCTCTATAATTATTCTTACATGTCTATAGTTCGACCATTTGCCCATTTTTAGAATATTGCTACCACATATGGTCTGGTGCCTCTGCTATTTACCTTAAGCTCCTGTTTCATGTGAGACAGTTTTCTCTCTATAATTATTCTTACATATCTGTAGTTCGACCATTTACATTTTTAGAATATTGTTACCACATGGTCTGAGTGCCTCTACTATTTACCTTAAGCTCCTGTTTCATGTGAGACAGTTTTCTCTCTATAATTATTCTTACATGTCTATAGTTCGACCATTTGCCCATTTTTAGAATATTGCTACCACATATGGTCTGGTGCCTCTGCTATTTACCTTAAGCTCTGTTTCATGTGAGACAGTTTTCTCTCTATAATTATTCTTACATGTCTATAGTTCGACCATTTGCCCATTTTTTAGAATATTGCTACCACATATGGTCTGGTGCCTCTGCTATTTACCTTAAGCTCCTGTTTCATGTGAGACAGTTTTCTCTCTATAATTATTCTTACATGTCTATAGTTCGACCATTTGCCCATTTTTAGATATTGCTACCACATATGGTCTGGTGCCTCTGCTATTTACCGCCTTAAGCTCCTGTTTCATGTGAGACAGTTTTTCTCTCTATAATTATTCTTACGTATCTGTAGTTCGACCATTTGCCCATTTTTAGAATATTGCTACCACATATGGTCTGGTGCCTCTGCTATTGCCTTAAGCTCCTGTTTCATGTAGAACAGTTTTCTCTCTATAATTATTCTTACATGTCTATAGTTCGACCATTTGCCCATTTTTTAGAATATTGCTACCACATATGGTCTGGTGCCTCTGCTATTTACCTTAAGCTCCTGTTTCATGTGAGACAGTTTTTCTCTATAATTATTCTTACATGTCTATAGTTCGACCATTTGCCCATTTTTTTAGAATATTGCTACCACATATGGTCTGGTGCCTCTGCTATTGCCTTAAGCTCCTGTTTCATGTGAGACAGTTTTCTCTCTATAAAATTATTCTTACATATCTGTAGTTCGACCATTTGCCCATTTTTAGAATATTGTTACCACATATGGTCTGGTGCCTTTGCTATTTACCTTAAGCTCCTGTTTCATGTGAGACAGTTTTTCTCTCTATAATTATTCTTACATGTCTATAGTTCGACCATTTGCCCATTTTTAGAATATTGCTACCACATATGGTCTGGTGCCTCTGCTATTTACCTTAAGCTCCTGTTTCATGTGAGACAGTTTTTCTCTCTATAATTATTCTTACATATCTGTAGTTCAACCATTTGCCCATTTTTAGAATATTGTTACCACATATGGTCTGGTGCCTCTGCTATTTACCTTAAGCTCCTGTTTCATGTGAGACAGTTTTTCTCTCTATAATTATTCTTACATGTCTATAGTTCGACCATTTGCCCATTTTTAGAATATTGCTACCACATATGGTCTGGTGCCTCTGCTATTTACCTTAAGCTCCTGTTTCATGTGAGACAGTTTTTCTCTCTATAATTATTCTTACATGTCTATAGTTCAACCATTTGCCCATTTTTAGAATATTGCTACCACATATGGTCTGGTGCCTCTGCTATTTACCTTAAGCTCCTGTTTCATGTGAGACAGTTTTTCTCTCTATAATTATTCTTACGTATCTGTAGTTCGACCATTTGCCCATTTTTAGAATATTGCTACCACATATGGTCTGGTGCCTCTGCTATTTACCTTAAGCTCCTGTTTCATGTGAGACAGTTTTTCTCTCTATAATTATTCTTACATATCTGTAGTTCGACCATTTGCCCATTTTTAGAATATTGCTACCACATATGGTCTGGTGCCTCTGCTATTTACCTTAAGCTCCTTGATAAAATTTAAAGAAGAGTCAGCAATATTATTGGTCTTGATCTTGAAGCTTGGCTTCCGACACATTCCCATTAAATTTGTTTTTTCAGACACATTCCCGTTAAATTTGCCTTTTTGTGCCTTTTCTATAAATACTTTCAAGGTAATTGTTCAGATGAGCTCATTGCTATGTAACCTACAATCTTTGAATTAAAGCAAACTACTTGACTGGTATCGAGATCCCATTATTTTACACTTGAACTGGTTAGATGAAACCGTAAATTCTATGCTAAGTTTCTTTTCTCACACTTCTCACTTACGGAACTTTTTCTGGCTACAAGTTTTCCAGCCAACTTTAATTTGTGAGAATTTAGATGTAATGTCAGTTGCTATCTACTGTCCTGATTTCTCTTTTCTCTTCCCATCCCTTATTAAGGTTTCTATTCCTAATCCTCCCACACCCTGTAACTCCTTGTGTCTTAGTGGTTTTATTAGCTTGCATGGGGTGAAACTGATTAAAAAAAAATTTGTTCACCAACTACAATTGTACACACTAACACCGACACCAGGTTTGTCATTTCTTCACAAATCCATTTCGTCTGACTTTAAAAAAGCTGAATTCTTAAAACACAAATTAAAAAAAATAACTTTATGCAGTACTGTCAAACATAAATGTTATTTTAAAGCAACAAAACTGACGACAATCTTCCCATTAAATAATTTTACATTTATTAATACAAACGAAACCTATTTTTTGTTCAAACTTCTAATTCTTTTAATGTTGTGGGCACAGTTATGTTTGGCGCAAGGCTAATCTGATATCATAACTAACAATCCCTACAGTGTATGGCTCTCTCTTTTTGTTTCAATGTATTGTGAGCTTTAAGCTCTGTGACACAAGATGGATACAAGTTTGTATTTGTAGACATGATAAATTAAAACTTTCTAAACAGTGTTTGCTAAGCGTTCATTCATTTTGAACATAAATACCAACAATCTGCACCACCTTGTTTCTTTTATTCTGCACCAACTTGTTTCATTTATCTTAGATTTCTTCTTTCTTATTTTATCATTCAATAATCTAGTCAAGTATTGAGCTTTTTTTTGCAAAAATTCTGTATGCTTTGATATGTGTTAAATAACATAATTGTATATATATATATATATATATATATATATATATATATATATATATATATCAAAAGCTAGCATGAGTATTTTATTCTAAATGCAAAAATATACAGAAATACACACACACACACACATGTATATATATATATATATATATATATATATATATCAAGTGCCATACATGATACACATTTGGGTGATCATGTCTCAAAAGACAGAAGATTTTCCCAAAGTAAGTTGCCATTACATTTTTTTTGTTGCCAAACAAGGCTATAAAACCCAATCTGTCCTGTTATTTAACCCATAGCTGGAGGGACAAGACAGATAAATACCTGCCACAAGGATTTTTGCCCATAAGTGAAGGGAAAAAAATTTAACAGGAATTTGAACTCAGCTCTCCCATTTCTCATGCCAAGCTGATATTTGATATCCAGTACACTACAATACACATACAATCATATATATATATATATATATATAATTAAAATTCAAGAGGAAAACTCTGTTTTTTAGCCAATGTATTTTGTTTGCTGACAAACTTCATTGAGTTTGTTTTTGATCTATATAAATTTTGTCAGTGGACTAAATACATTGGCTTAAACAAAATATAATTTACTTCTTGTCTCTTTATTAGTTATACTGTTTCTCTTCTCAGATTATCTAAAAATATATATGATGTTCTCACTCATCAGGGCTGGTTTGCATCATAATGAGATCCTCACAAAATTCCGAAATCGCCATGTACATAGTCAGTTAAAGTGAAAAACTCTTTGTGTTTATCAAGGTTCTATCTCCAAATCAATATCAAGCACTTTATGAAAATAACTTGCTTGCCAAAATACATTTTATCAGTAAAACTCCTAACAAAACAACAAACTTGACACTAAGTATTATCACAACTCAACACTATATATATATATATATATATATATATATATATATATATAAGGTGTGTATGTGTGTGTACCAGCCGGACAGGCTTTCTAGTAGCAGGGAGTGTTTGTTAATAATCTTGTATTGTTCTACTATTTTTGTTTTGAGTTTACTCTACACTGGCACCTCACCCTTGTGTTCTTGAGGCTAAGCTCTGGATACAACAAAGAGGTGCCCTAACTTAAGGCAGTGCTTGTTAGCATTTTCATGAATGTAATATGCATACAGATGTATATGGTGTTTGAGTATGTGCTTTTCTTTAGAGTAGCAGTTTCTCATTCATAGAAGATTTATTGAAGACCAATGAAAATTCTTCAGTGAAGTAACTTTTATTAACTTTTTTTGGTGATAACTAGTTTGAAGCCTGAATTGAATTTATCCAAGAGTTTTTTTGTGAATACTGAAGGAATTTTTCGTGGTTATGTGCTTGTGTGTGTGTAGCAGTGAGAGTGAAATTAACAAAACTCAAGGCTAAAAATGACTGTTCAACAGGTTTTATTTCTGGTTGAAAGAGAGTTCAAAATAGCAGTATTTTGCATGAAAAAAGTGAGGTTCCTCAATTAACTAAGTTTTTGAGTTATTGTTTTCTTGAGAGAGACTTTTCTGCTAACTTCCATGAAAATACATTGAAAAGTGTCTGTTATTTCTATGGGTAACAAATTCTGATCTGAATGTATCAGGAATGTTGACATAAAACTAAAACTAAAACTAAAACACATAAAAGTTCAACATTTAATCTCCTTTGAAGTAATCTCCATAACTACTGCTCACTTGTTTGGTAATTTACTCTCTCTCTCTTTTACCCCCTTTGCTGTCCATTTGCTCAAATTTGTTAGTTCAGTTACTCATTGTTTTCTTTCGCATTTACTGCATTCAATAATTCCTGTGTGTATTAAATTTTTCAAGCCCTCTTTCTTCATTATGTGTTTTTAAAATTTCAAAATTTTGTGATTTTATACCACGTGAGACAGTAAAACAATGTATAAGCTAGTGTAAATTGGTAGTGTAGCAGGGTTTAGGAGAAATAATGAAAAGACCCAGTTTATTAAAAGCTACAAATGACAAGAAATTGTGGAGAGCCATAACCTCAACATTATGAATGGATATTCAGAATCTATTTGGCACATTTATAAATCTACCAGTGCATCGAATACTGTTGCCATATCTGGTCAGATGCTCCTGTTTTTCATCTTGAGGTTCACAACAATATCCAAAGAAGGATCTGTAATATAATCAATCCGGACTTCAATCACTTTCTCACTAATGTGATGTAGCTTGTTGCTGTCTTTTCTACAAGTATTTTCATTACAACTGCTTTGATGTGCTTTTTTCTTGACCACATGTTTTTATGCTTGCTTCAAGATTAGCATCTTGGTCTCACCATTTTACTGTCAAAATAATTTAATGTAACTGTCTCTTCTACTCTAACAGTTTCTTTTCTCACACTTCCAGTTTGTAGAATTCCCTTCCATTTACTTGCTTCCCTGATAGCTTCCATCTCAAAAAGTTTAAATGCAATATCAATTGCTATCTTCTATCTACTTGAATCCTATCCATCTCTTATTGTTCTTCAACATCTTGTGAACCTTGTTTTTTCTGTCACTGTAACTCCTTGCATTCCAGTGACAGTGCTGCCTAACTTGGGGTGAAATGATTATAAAACAAAAAAAAAAACACACACACATACAGCACATAGAAGATGTTCTTGTCGAGCTTATAATAGAGATTAATTCAGAAACCAGAAACAAGAAACAGAAGAACTAATAACGATAATTATGTTCTTGACAAATAGATTTAATTTTTGTAACATTTGAATGGGATTGATTACGTGACATTATTTTCCAAAGACGTCTATGTGTGAGGATGCTTTAATGTTGAATAAATAAGAAATCTTAATTGAAATAAAAGGAAAGAGTGACCTGCTCTAACAATGGGAATTTCATATTTATAACTAGGCAGATCAGCTGCACATGTATGTTGCCTGTGGTAAAGAATTATATTGTTACTATTCACACCTCATTCTGGACAATAAATTGAAACACACAGATGCGTTAATATTGAGATTACAGCATTGACATTTAACACAACAATAACTTGCCAGCTCCTTTTAGCATAAATAGTGTTGACATTTCTTCATTACTCACATCAGTTGTTTATGTATATCATCATCATTATCATCATATGTTATTTCCATGCTAGCATGGGTTGGATAGGGTTTTCTTGGTGCCCCCACTCCTGTAATTGAAAATCATGAAAATATTGGAGTGAGTTTTTACAGCTGTATGCCCTTACTGACATGAACCAGTTTAGGAGACTGGAAACTCAGTGTTTTTACCAAGCCACCATCTCTAGGAAGATTACCTACCAAGGCTAGAGAGTTTAGCCTACCCTTTTCTACACAGATTTTTTTTTGTTTGTGATTTCACTATTTGTCCATAGCTAGGACCCTAACAGGTGCTACCACCCTGGGTCAAGGTGGACCCGAATACAACAGCAATTAAAAGGTGGTTACACACTCCTCAAAACATCCAATCTCCTGATCAGGAGCCTTACTGCCGGATGTATTTTATTCTCATACCAAGGACCATATATATACTTATATATATGATGCCAATTCAGTCAGATTTCAATCCTGGGTAAAAAGCAATCAGCTGTATAACCGTACTGATGAGCTGTGATACAGCAAAACAGATCTGTCTGCGGATGACTATTTACTCTCTCACACCCTGATTGAGCACTCTGGAAGAATGGTAGACTTTGAAAAACAGTAGCTACTCTGGCATCTACGCATAGTTCATTCAGCAGTGAATTAGAACACTCTCAGCTATTGGGTGTGTATAATGATAATATACACGCTAAAAAGCCTGCCTCCTTCTCCCGAGTGCCCATGGCTCAGGGGTAGAATCACTGACTGATGCCAATTCAGTCAGGTTTCAATCCTGGGTAAAAAGCAATCGGCTGCCTAACCGTACTGATTAGCTGGGATTAGCGAAACAGATCTGTCTGCAGATGACTATATATATATATTAGTTAGTTTTTGGTTGTAATTATATTAGACCAGTACACATTTGTATTTTGTATTAAAAAGTATTTGATACAATTATCTTGTAGAATTTTTTAATATTTTTCATTTGGAAACTAGTTATTTCGTGACCTAGGTTTCTGCTTTTCATTGTCTTTAGGCAATTTACAATAACTGATTTTAACATTTTTCAAATGCTCGCATAACACGGATCTTTTATGAACATGCATTTTTTTAAATTAGAAGTTACTTAAGGGTCTTAGAACACTTTCAGCCATGATTGTATGATTTTAGTAGGAAACTATTGGTATGGTTACACTTGGACATAATTTCTGTTCTTTCATTTGGTAATTTATTTTTGTCTGGGAACAACATAATAGCCAATTTTTCCTCCTGACATAATCTGATTACTTTACCACCATTGTAAGGTTTGGCTATTTTTATTGTTCACCAAGTTATATTGGGTCTTTTTTTATACTTCAATTTTAATTTCCACACATAGCTAGCCAATTTTGAACAATTTTTTAGTTTTTCCAGTTTAAATGTAGACTTATGGTTATTCCATCTAATTATAAAACTGTCTTTGGTAGATCCTAAATATATATTGCTTTGACTATTTATGTCATGTATTTTTGCTTTGTTACATGACAGTTTGAAAAACAGTAAAATGAGTTATTGCAAACCACCTGAAGACATCAAAAGGTAGAAACCTAGGTTGCTAAATAACTTGTTTCCAACTGAGATATATATATATATATATATATATATATATATATATAATTGTACATTTAGGTGACAGTCCATTTTTATACATGTTTCATTAAAGACAACAGACAAGACAATGTGGTAAAGCTTTTTATTAATATAATGGTTTTCAAATTTCTATTTTCCCAATAGAGTGAAAGTTTTTGCTTAAGAATAATTGGGGCTTTCCAAATTTCTAAAAAAATTTTTCAGGGCTCTTTACCAAAGCTTTACAGAAATGGCCGAAGTAGGGTGTTTTGGCAGTGGCAGCAGTAAATTCATTTTGTCTCTTTAGCCCGGCAACAACAACTCTACCTGTTTGAATCTTTCTCAGCTCTTTCTGTTTCCATACATCTTAAGCCAGGACTCTATTGGAGGCGCATTATTCGATTTTAACTCTTTTAAGTTTGTCAGCAGCAAGCTTCTCTATGTTTCTTTACATCTTCAGCTAGGTGCTCTATTGGAGGCAACCAATTCTTTCAGCCATGGCCCCCAGTTGGGAATATGTTTCTCTCAGATGTTACATCTCGACTGGCCCCAAGTCCAACTTCAACTGCAACTCAACTCCAACTGACTAACTGCGCTTGGCTCTTTGTACATCTTTTAGTCAGAAGCTCTATGGAGGGCGACCGTCACTATCTCTATGACTGGCACCCAAATGGCATGGCCCCCAGTTGGGAACACCCCTCCCTCAGTTGTTATTTATTTTGGCCGAGAACCAACTGGCCTTGACAGTAACTCTACTGATTTGGCTTCCTGGGGTCTCGATTTTTATGCTTGTCCTAAATTCTCTTTGGAGGTGCACAACAAACCCAGGGTCTCTATGCCAATCAAATCTTTAACCAATGAGATGACCTCTGCATTTCAAGATGGGGTTATATCACTTTCTTGGTTTAACCAATGAGGTAACAACATTTCCTCTGACATAATATTTTTCTTCTTCTTCCCGATTACATCATTTTTTTAGGTTTTGAAATTTTTCAAATCCTTTCCCAGCAAATTCAGGAACTAAAGATCTGACCTTACCCTAACTCCATCAAAAGTTTTGACAGTCTTGTTTTCACTATGACTGTTTTTCACTTCCACTGGCCACAAAGCCCAAAGTTTTTGATCCACTTTTGAATAAACAATGCAAAAATATATTTTTCCTTTCTATTCTCTTCGATTTCCAGCTAGTTTTTTTTTTCAGATTTTACAAGTTTGTAATAAGTACTTTTTTTTTTTAACTTAACTCATATCATGATTTCCAAGAATATCACTAATAATAATTTATTTCGCTCCATCATATTAAACTTAGGATTACATTTTTTTTTCTTTTTCAAATGCAATATTACAAAGCAATCTTAAACAAGGCAATTCTGTGTTACATAAGTATATTAAGCAGGGCAATCAGGGTTTACAGTTACAGATTATAAGGGCTCTTAAATAAAAGGCAATGATTGCTATCATTTTTTTTTTTGTTGTTGTGGTGGGAATAAAAGTGTATGAACTTATTAATACTTCTTGTTTTTCGATATACCTACCTTATATGTGCAGATTAACATGATAGAAAAAGATTTTAAAGTGTATATCAGTGAAATATCCAGAAACCTCAAAAAAGATTATATAAACACTGCAGAGATATTTTTAAATGCACTGTTCGTTGACTGTAATAGATTTTAGTGTAGTTTTTTTTTATTATTATAATCCTGTCACCCTAAGCAAGACATCTTACTGCCACTGTTGTGCACGGGGTTACATAGGAGGAATATTGAGGAGTGAGAGGTTGCAAGGGGTATAGGAAGAGAATAAGCGAGGGAAGAGAGTACTGATGAGAGTGGGGTGGATGTAGAAAAGTATGAGAGAGAGGATGTAAGTTACAATTAAAAAATGCCAGTCTGATCAGAAGAGAAGTGAATTCACTAAGAAGAAAATGCATTGACTGTGTACTAATCTCACTGTTCTCAGCAGTAAGCCGAAATTGAAGTTCATACATTATTTCACTGATCATCGGAAAGACAATAATAGCATGATGCAGGATACAAATTGATGTAGAGAAGGACAGGGACCTACTTAGAGCCAGCTGATTTAAAAAGTTACCCTCATATGTTGTTGGTTGGTTGTTTTGCTTTTATGGCAAATCAACCTCGGCGGGTCATTTATTGCCAACTAAACTTTATTTACTGTTGGTGATACCTTTGTCTTTCAAGAATTTATTGTTGTTTATATAAGTTTTTGTGTCTAGTAATACATTTTTCTTTTTGAGTATCAAGATTCATTGGGATTTGTTTTTTTTAAGGGCAGTGTCCCGAAGTCCTATTCTTGTTATTTAACCCATAACTGGAGGGAAGGGGCAGATTAATACTTTTCCCAAGGGTACCAGTGCTTAAGTGAATGCAGGGTATTCAACTGGAATTCGAACTCGGCTCACCGATTTCTCTTTCCATGCCAATATCCACTGCCCCACAACGCACATGCATCACTATATGCTTACAGCACCTGGTATTCCTAAGCGGTCACCCATCTAAGTACTGACCAGGCTCAACATTGCTTAACTTCAGTGATCGAGAGAAAACTGGTTTATTCAACGTGATACGGCCGTAAGCCCCCATTAATATGTGCATGTGTGTGAATGTATATATATATAATGATTTTCTAAGCATAGCTTAGATGTGGTACAAGGCCGAAAGTAAGGAATACCCAGTGAAGATTGAACTCACTACTCGATTGTAATGATGATAGCGAGACAGGCTTACTAATCATTACACCAACTCGAGGTGCCCATATATATATATATATATATATATATATATATATATATAGTCATCCATAGACAGATCTGTTTTGCTGTAGCACAGCTCATCAGTATAATTAGACAGCCGATTGCTTTTTACCCAGGATTGAAACCCAACCGAATTGGCGTCAGTCGATGATTCTACCTCTGAACTATGGGCTCTCAGTAGACTTTTTAGCATGGATATTATCATTATATACGCCCAGTAGCTGAGAGTGTTCTAATTCATTGCTTTGTGTGTGTGTGTGTGTGTGTGTGTGCGTGTATAGATGCATGTGCATGCATATACAGGGTGTATATATATATATATATAATTATTTTTTAGTTACTCATTTATAAATATTTTTACATATATAAAATCAATATATTATTTAGATAGAAACAATCTGAGAAAACTCATCATTAAGGAGGAAGAACAATAAAAGAATATTGATCCAAGGAGACACTGTATTTAAATCTTTGAAGATCCAAGTTGACTAGAAAGCAAGAAGCCAGACGAGAGTATCACAAGTGTAGAGTAAAAGAGAAGAACTTGCCATTTCAACTAGAAAAATGATGAAGCCTCGCTGCCACTCTAGTACTACACTTAAATTCAGGGATGCTATATTATTTGTCTTTTCATGGATTTATCGCATTATTTGGAGTTTGTTCTCTCTTCTTCCATGTCAGAATTTTCATCTGGCTTTATGCTTTCCAGTTAACTTTGATTTTCAAAAATTTAAATGCAACTTCAATCATCATCTTTTATTGTCCTCTCTCCTTAATGATGATTTTCTGAGATTCTTTCACTCAGTAACTTTCCATTGCATCTTAGTGGCTTATCTTCTAGGTTTTAAAATTATTAAATATTGATAAAACACTGTTTAAATTTATAAGAATCACAGAAGTAATACAAAACAAGAACAAGAAAAATTGACAAAATGAGATTTGAAAATAAGGAAAATTCTATAAAAGAAGAAATAGAGACAAGCAAAAAAGGCAAATATTTGAGTAAACTCAGGCTGCAAACATAAACAGAAAAGATATAGAATATTAAGAATGTTTTCGAAAAAAAGTCAATCTACTACTTTAAGTAAACATCACAAGCAGTACATGAAAACTGATTTCTGAACAATTAGATTTACTGTCAAATTATATAGTACATTGGATGGAGCTGTTTGCTGGGCTAAAAGTTGAATTCTTCATGAAAATATTCAACTAACACAACAATAAAAACAAAAAAGTGGAGTGATGTTTTTGTTTAGTATTGTAGACAGTAAAATTATAAGTAGGTTCAAAGTGGATGATGGTGTTAAAGGTGGTATGTTCACCTGCAAACATATTGAATGATGAAAAACAATAACAAAGAAAACAAAGACTTGAGTAAAAAATATATTGCCAAGGTTATTTTCATTAAGGAAAATACATCATTGAAAATAACGTTACTGTGAATCAGGAAAAAAGAATGTCTCTGCATACTCATGTAAAGGGTAAGAAAAGTGTTGTGCTGAAAAGGACATTTTTGTGGGCGCTGCATAGCACTGTCCAGAAAAGGACAGTTTTGTTATCAGTGAATAGCGTTGTCCTGAAAAGGTGTTTTGTAATCGGTGAAAACTGTTATTTTGAAAAGGACAGTTTTGTAATTGATAAAGAGCATTGTCCTGATAGGGACAGTTTTGTAATCAGTGAAAATTGTTATTTTGAAAAGGACAGTTTTGTAATTGATAAAGAGCATTGTCCTGATAGGGACAGTTTTGTAATTGGTGAAAATTGTTATTTTGAAAAGGACAGTTTTGTAATTGATAAAGAGCATTGTCCTGATAGGGACAGTTTTGTAACCTGTAAAGAGTGTTGTCCCGAAAAAGACAGTTTTGTGGTCGCTGAGGAGCTTGTCCTGAAAAGAACAGTTTATTGCATATTTTTACTGTTTGCAGAAAGAACCACAACTGCACTGCACTCTGCCTGAAGAAAAACACAACATTGGCTTTGAAAGGTGCTTTTTTGTTGTTTTGATGTCTTTTTATATCCTGGATCAATTTTACAATGATCACTGGTTAGGATTTTTTTTTCTATTGTTTGGGAATGTTGACAGAGTACTAAGTTCTAAGTTCTTGGACAAGACATTGTTTTCAGGTTACAAGCAAGCAGCTTCAAGTTAACATTTCAATTTGTGCAAGTTAATTTTCTTTTATCGGTCGTGTCCCTTCAGAACATAAACGATCATCTGCCTTTCCCTTGTAGCATTTAATAAGTTTTGTTTTTTATTATTTTTTTTTTTTTTTTTTTTAAATCATTTCACCCCGAGCAAGGCAGAAACGCCACTGATGTGCAGGAGGTTACATAAATGTAGAAAGATTAATTAGAAAAGAGTGAGGAGTACAAGCTAGTTAGAAAGGAACAATAGAAAACTGAGAAAGCAGGTGCAATGACAGGTACATGGGCGGAGAGAAAGGGAAGGTTATACAGGGGAGGGGAGAGAGCTAGAGGCCAGTGGTTAGTAGGTGAGTATTAACTTTGCTTTTAAATTTCTGGAGGTCGTAGCCGTCAGGAAAGCAAGAATACGGGAGTGAGTTCCACAGGCGGGAAGTGCGAGAGAGGAAGCTGCAGGAGTAGAATTGTCGTCTGCGTTTGGCTAACCTGACTGTGAATGGGTGGGACCCAGTTGCCAGTCTGGTTGAACGGGTAAACACCTGTTGAGGAGGCATCAGTGACTTAAGCTCATCCGAGCAGAAGCCATGAAAGTATTTATAGAAGAGACAGAGGGAGGCCACATTTCGACGATGGGAAAGTGGCTGCAGACGAGTCGCCAGATCAGTACCTATCACATTACAGACTCTCCTTTGGAGCTTGTCAAGAACACTGAGGAGAACGGCAGGGGCACCTGACCATAAATGGCAGCAGTACTCCATGCACGGACGGATGGTTGACTTGTATATATGCAGGATGGATTCAGGTGGAAAAAACATCCTGGATCGACATAGTGACCCAATCTTCTTAGCAGTAGATTTTGCTATGGATTCAATATAGTGCTTCCATTTGAGGTCTGAGGACAGGGTAAGTCCGAGGAGGCGTAGTGTATTACTCTCCGGGAGAATCATCTGGTCCATGCTTATGGGAGGCAGAAGAGGTTGCCTGTAATGGTTGACAGACAACAGCTTGGTCTTAGAGGAATTGAAGTTGACAAGCCACTTCTTGCCCCAGTTCACCACAGAGTGTAGATCCCGCTCAAGGTCAGCAGCGAGATTATGTCTGTCCGCCACGACAGGTTTCTTACTGGAGCGGGAGTATATTGTAGTGTCATCTGCGTAGATGCCTACTTGGGACCTGATCTCATCTGGGAGGTCGTTGATGAAAATAAGGAAGAGCGTTGGGCCCAGGATAGAGCCTTGTGGGACACCAGCATTCGTGCTGTAGGACGAAGAGGCACGCCCATTCAGAACGACCTTCATTTTGCGGTTATTTAGGAAAGATTGGATTAGGTCGAGCAGGCGACCGGTAATACCATAACCGCGTAGTTTGCATAGGAGGCCAGGGTGCCAAACCCTGTCGAAAGCCTTGGAGATATCCAGAGCAACCGCGCGAGCCTCGTCAGACTCATCAAGGGCCTGTAGCATGTACTCCGTTACAGTAGTTAGCAGGTCGGCTGTGGACCTGTCAAATCGGAATCCATATTGCCTGTCGGAGAACAGTTTGTGGGCGGTGAGATGATGAACTATTTCAGCATTTATTATAGCCTCGAACACTTTCCCGAATATTGGTAGAAGACTGATAGGGCGATAGTTGGATGGGTCCGAGGGTTCACCACAGTTCTTAAAGACAGGAACGACTGAGGAGAATTTCCAGCATGCAGGAAAGCAGGAAGCAGAAAGGCAGTAGTTAAACAGTTTAGAGAGGACAGGGGAAAGTTCAGGGGCACACCTCTTAAGGACTATCACCGGGATTCCATCGTCTCCACACGCCTTATGGGGGTCGAGTTTTGAAATTACTCTGGATACTATTGTCGGGGTAATATATACGTCATGCAGTTTGGCCTCAGTTCTAATAGGGAAGTCGGGTGGGTGCACTCCGGACGAGTTGAGTGTGGAGTTGGATGAGAATCTGCGGGCAAAGCACTCAGCTTTCTCAGCAGATGACGTGAGAACATCAAATCCATAGATTAAAGGAGGTATTGAGGATTTCCTATTGTTGAGCACTCGTTTACAAATCCTCCAATAGTCCTTGGAGCCGAACTTGCGGTCAGCTATGCGCTGTCGCATTCTCTCCGCAAACAACTGTTTGGCGTCATTTAGGGTTCTCTTGCACTCACTGCGAGCAGATGTGAACAGGCGCCTATTGTGATCAGTTGGCTGTCTCCGGAATAGATGGAAGAAATGGTTCCTGTGGGCAATGGCGGCTGAGCAGGCCGGAGAGAACCACGGAGAGGAATGAGGTTTTAAGCAATACTTCCTGGTGGGTATGAAGGCATCAATGCCAGCTTTCACCCATGACGAGACCTCAGAGGCACAGTCATCAACTGATAGGTCAAACACTTTTCCCCAAGGGACGTCGCAGAGGAAATCGCGAAAGGCATCCCAGTCAGCTTTTTGGTAGAGGTAGGAGGTTCTATAAGTAGGGGGATCCTGGGGGGAGTGAGATTGGAAAGAAATACTGAGGGAGACTACAGCGTGGTCGGAGTTGCCGAGAGGGCAAAGCTGCGAGACTTGACAGGCGTCGGGCGCAGAGGTGAAACATATATCTAGCAGAGAGGAATGACCCGAGGGTGTGCTTGGGAAGCGAGTGGGGAAGTCCACCACTTGCGTAAGGGATTGGGAAATAGCAAAGTTCATGGCGTGAATGCCCGCCGAATCAGTAACAGCGTTTTCAAGCCACTCAGAGTGATGGGCATTGAGGTCTCCAAATACAAATATGTGGGCAAATGGGTGATAGGAAATAGCCTTATCTATGTCGTCGGCAATGCTATCTAGTAGGGAGCAGTCAGGAGAGGAGGGAGAACGGTAAAGGAAGAATAGGTAGCTAACCGAACTGAGGAGAGACAAGCGGAGACATATGTATTGGTGGTCAGTAGATTCGAGTGAAGTCACCCTAGTTATGGGGAGGTGTTCGCTGACATAAACACCCAGCCCATGCATGTGGACAGTAGAATCCTTCCTTAAAAGGGGAAGATAACCAGGGATGAAGAGGTCAGAGGAGGGAATAGCTGAGTTGAGGTTAGTTTCGCAGAGCGCGATGATGTCAGGGGACTTTTCATGCAGGAACGCTTCTACACTAGCAAAGTTAGTACGAATGCCTCGGATATTAGTGAAGGAGAGGTTAATGGGCTTAGGTGGTTTGGATTTAACTGGTTTAGAGTCATTTCTGTTTTGTTTTGTCATGATTTTTGTTTATAGAAAGGGACCTCTCTCAAACCCTGATCTTCAATCCATTTATGCAAACTCTGCTTTCCTCTGCCCCTTTTTTCTGAATCTGACTTGTGTGTATCAGATTTTCTAAACATTTCTTCTTCATTAAGTGACCCAGAAATTTCATCTGCCTCTTTTTGATGTGAAATATAAATCTCCTCTTTGTTTCCATTTTCCTAAAAACCTTGCCATTGCTCATATGTTCAATTCATTAATCAGCATCTTTCTGTAGAACCACATTTTGGTTGCTTCAAGTCTCTTCTTCATCTTTGAAAAGATTGCCCAGTATTCACTGCAATATAGGAGTACAGATATCATGTAACAGTTCAATACTCTTTTTTAACAAAATTTTTCTATCTCTTAATACTCTGTTAAGTTTTTACAATGCATCTTTGTGTAGTATTTACACTGGACCTTGACAGACAACAAGGAACATGTATATATGAACATATAATATTATATTTTTATTCGTTGACAGTGATGCTTATGAGCAGTCAGAGCGAGTTCATGCACATGAAGAAGCCTGAGTTGAAAGCCAGTAGGGATCTTTTTTTCTTCAGCCACAATTCTAGACTTTATATAGTCTTCAAACTCCCATGCAACCCACATGGCCACAGCTCTTCACCCACATCTTTTTGATTTTTTGGGTTGTTGCTTTGTTGACTTTATCTTCAGCCAGATGTATCTATTAATCACATCCAACAGTCCATCACATTTCAAGCAGGTTGTCATTTTTGTTGACCTTATCTATGGCCAGATGTATCTGTCAATTACATTTCTTGTTCAAGGTAATATATTACACTTGACCATTTTAATATTTCAGATCTCACTTTCTGATATCACTTCTTCCTTCGAGCTAAATCTTTCCCTGGAGCATTCTTTTGAGGTCTGCAAACAGCCAGTAGTCTGTGGTGGCCAGATCTGGAGAATAGGGTGGATGTGGAAGCAATTTGCAGTGCAATTCATGTAATTTTGCCATCATTACGATTGACATTGCTTGCTGATGTTTGCATCTTTGTGCACTTTGGATTGCTTTCACCTGCTGCTGTTCAATCAGCTGACTGCCAATTTAACGCTGGAATAAAATGGTGGATCTGTGTTTCATCCATTGTCACATATTTATGCAAAAAATCTCCTTGTTGTTGCATTGATACAGTTGCAAACAATGCTCTGAATCGTCAACGCATTGTTTTTGATCAACTTTGAGCAGACGCAGTTCTCACTTTGAACACAGCTTTCTCATTGATAAATGTCGAGTACTCTGCCTTCTGATTTGTTCAACTCCTCTGCAACTTCATTTATGATCAACTAAAACAAGTTCATGGATTTTTTAATTTTTTCCGGGACAACTGTCGATTTTGGGCGATCTGAGCATTTAGCATCATTTGTGTCTGTACAACTACGTTTAAAGTCAGTATTCCACCTCTCAACCATTGTTTCCTACAGAGCAGAGTCCGAGTAACACTTATCAAGCTATTGCTTTGCTTGAACAATGTTTTTTTTATCAGAAAGCCATGTTTTATCAACACACGGAATTCAGATTTTTCTATTTTTTTTGAAAATTTGTAACAATAGCTTCACTTAAATAGCTGTAATTTGTAAGCTAATAATCTAATTGAACCAAAATTTTGTTATGTGCCATTTGAAGGTTAGTACTTCATAAAAGTCATATGGATTTTTTATTAGTGGTGCCATCCATATGTCAGGCCCAGGACTTATTAAGTGATGTGTAAATAGTTGAAAACATAAGTAAAAAATTTACTGGGCATAAAGTGAGGGATTTGTTTTTTGTTGTTATAAATTAGAAACCAGATCCCCCACTGATTACTACTTATTAATATAATAATATAATCTGTCTCTTCTCACTCCATGTATGGGTTAAATAACAAGACAGATTGGGTTCTATAGCCTTGGTTGGCAACCTACTGGGAGAAAATTTTCTGTCCAGTCAGATCATGTACTTTCAAGACATGATCGCCCAAGCATGTATCACATGGTACTTAACTGATTGGCTGATTTAATGATTGAAATCTCTTTGGTGCTCATGGGGTTTAGCTTTTAAGAAGTAATCACATAACTTCTTATTCAGTTTTAATTTAACACAGGGTTTAATATGATAGAAAAAATTGTGTTTACTCTGCCTTGAAAAATTTTCTTTTATATGCCATGTTTGATCATGACTCTTTATGATTTCACTTCTTTTGTGGTTCTAAATAACTTTTCCTTTTTTCATGATTGAACTTTGCCCTTGATTTGCAATCCATTCCCTCAAACTTAAATAAGTTGTTTTTTCCTGTTTTTCTTGCTTTCATTATGTTCTTCAGTGTTAAAGTCTCTAGGCCTTCTTTCCTCATTATGCATTTCAGAAAATTTTACTTTCTCTTTCTGATTATTAACATAAGTTTCTTTCTAGTTACGATTCCTTTTAAAACCTCACTTACAATGTAAAACCTATCCAAGTACTCACTGTGGAAGCAACTGTATGCATCTTAGAAGAAAATTAAAAGAAAATCAAAGCCATGCTTAATCTACAATATAAAAGATGCCTAAATAACATGCATTGCAAATCAATGTGTGTTAATGGAGTTAAAAGCAAATATAACTTGAATGTGATGAAAATTCAAAGTGGAACACATTAAAAGAAGACAAGAAAAAAGGAGAGGATAACAGATGAAATTCTGAGGATGATGAAAAATACAATAAACAGTGCCAAGGAAGGATACAGATTATAGAACATTGAAGACAGGAATTAAAAACAAACGCAAGAAAGCAAAAGAGTACTGACTTAATGAAAAGTATGCATAGATAGAAAAAATTAGAATCATAGAGAAAGAAAGTATGCATAAAAGAATTAACAGAAGACATAAATTGAAAACAGGGAACACAAAAGACTTCAAAGATGGTTTGAACATATTGAAGAAGTCTTCCATGTTGACAGAGGAAAACAGTACACAAAAATATAGAAAGCCATGAAATATTCAGATTTGAAGTATGATCAGAATTGGGCAGGAATAAAGAACCAGATTTGGGGGTAATAAGAATGCTCTCCTATCAGCAGTAGATGATTTTGGCATTGACATGATTAAGGGAATAATAGATGAAATATTTGACAGCAGGTAAAAGTCTTTCAGATTCCATATTTTTGTATGGCTAAGAAGCAAATAAATGCGAGCTCCATTAGACAATGAACAAACTGATCTATATAAACAAGCATTGTCCAAGCATGTAGCAGAAATAAATCAATTTTTTAAAATCAAAATCACCCCAGACAAGGCAGTAAAGCTACTAAGCCACAAATGATTACTGGAAGTGAGAGAAACAGAAAGCAGAGGCACTTTTGTGGAGCGAGAATAATACGTTATTCAAGAAGCCTGTAGATATTTATTGACAGTGCATTTAAAATTTTGGAGATCAAATATGGCTGAAAAGCAACAATCCAGAAGGGAGTTCCACAAGCAAGAGGTGCAAGAAAAGAAACTCTTAGCATAAAACATATGGTTACATCTAGCCAATAAATTGATGAGATTTTGTTGATAATCTAGTATTGCAATTAAATTTTATAAAGTCTAGGTAACATAACAATGAGCACAGCAGAACAATTTCCATGAAAGTATCTACAGAAAATGTACAGGGAAGCAACTTTAGAGTAGTGAGAAAATGAGTAAAGCCAAGATACCAAGTCAGGACCAATAATATTGCAGATTCTTCTTAGGGTGTTATCAAGACACTCTCAATATATAGGAAGAGCACCAGACCATATATGCCAGAAATATTCTAAGCATGGCTGAATGGTAGAGAAGTGCAAGACAATTTTTTCTTCAGATTTTAACATACCTATCTTTCTTTCTTTTATGTGCCTTGTCCTTTCAGGACCTAGGGGATCATGGCTTTCTACATCTCCCTATCTCTGGTGGCTCTTAGCACGCTTTCACCTGTTACACCACACAACCTCATTTCGTCATCCACCTGATTAGGTCCTTCAAATATGTTATCCGCTGTTTTCCCCTGTCTCTTTATCCCTCTATCTGGCCTGTTAGTATCAGGTTCTCTAAACCCTCTTTCCTCATTTTATGTCCCAGGAACTTTAGTTGTCTCTTCCTGATGCTCAGTATTAATTTCCTTTTTGTTTCCATTTTTTCCAAAACCTCATCATTGCTCACATGCTCGATCCACGATATTCTCAGCATCCTTCTGTAGAACTACATAGATATATTAAAATCAGCAGAGAAAAATTGTATTGCACTACACAGTGAACTTTCTTAGCAGTAGTCCTAGCATTGGATTCATGATTGTCTTTACACTTCATATGAGCCCAGAATGTTAGCCTGAGAAGGGGCAATGGGTCACTATCGTGGAGATTCGTGTCAGCTATGTTAATGGAAGGCACAAGGGAGTCCCTAACCCTAACCCTAACCCTAACTCTCTCAGATAACTAATAGCAGTTTTATTTTGGCGGTGTTAAAATTAACAAGCCATCTTTTATACAGAGGAAAAGAACAGTATGATTTTGTTCTGCAACCAGAAATACAATATTTATGATGAGAATATGAGAGCAATACAAATGCAGAATGTCTTTTATAGACATGGTAAATGCCTGTAATCAAAAGATCTATTCTTCCATTGTATTTTTCTCATTATTGGTATTATTATATCTGTGATATCACTGGAGGCACTCTGCTAGTATGTGGATATGCACTGTGATGCATTGGATATCGGTTCAGAGCGAGAAATCGGGGAGCCGAGTTTGAATTCCATTTGAATTTGTTGCATTCATTTACACTTGGAAAAGGTATTAATTCATCTCTTCCCTCCAGTTATAGGTTAAATAATAGGACTGATTGGGTTCTATAGCCTTGGCTGGCAACCAGTCTACCACAGAAAGCAATAGCAACCTACTGCGGGATAATCCTTTGCCCAGTCAGACATGTCCCTTTCGAGGCATGATCGCCCAAGGGTGTTTCATGTATGGCACTTAACTGATATAATAAATAACACAGTAATTCATGGTCAGAACAGAGTGGTTCACATGCTTTGTTCTCAGAGAGACGTTTATATTACTAAGTCATGCACATGACTATATCTATATATATATATATATATATATATATAAACTTATTTATAAATGGATCTTTGTCTGTGTGTATGTGTGTGTGTCCATAACCTATAGACTCCAAAATGGCTGAACCGATTTTCTTGAAAATTTACACAGTTGTACTATAAGTATCTGCAAGTGTTCTTAGGTAGGTTTTGTGTCAAGGTATCCCCAATAAATATCAAAAATTGATAATCGCAAAAATCGGGTTATAGAAGGAGTTGTCCAATTTTAATCAAATTTGATACACTCGTAGACAACGACATAAGAAACAATATTCAGAAGTTTCAAGGTTTCAGTTCTTACAATAGTGCAGAAAATTGATAATATAGATATATAAAAGGCAAGATGTTTGTGTGTGTGTCTGTTTATCTGCCTCTATGTCTGTATTTTTTTCAGCCTATTTATTTTAGTCTTTTCTTCGGGTTTGGCTCTAAGTAGGTATAATTGTAATTCTTAGTTTCAGCCATGATACCATTTACACAGAGGACTTATTTAGCCTTCAAAATACAGTTTACGATGAAAAAATACCAGGAAATCAAAATTTGACTTACATCCATTCCATTTTTCTTTTCAGTCTACAGTTTTGCTTTAACTGGAAATAACTATTGCTTTTTAGTATTTCGTGCCAACATCCAAAGAGTCTGAGCTCCAGGACCATGGATTAGTTTTAAAGCTTTCATTATACCCGAGCAACACTGGGCTATGCTGCTAGGATATATATGTGTGTGTGTGTGTGTGTGTGTGTGACCCATACGGAGAAAAATATATCTACACAGAAAGCAGAGTGTAAAGAGAAACAGAAATAAGGATCTTACATATATTTGAAAATTCAAATTTGGAAAAAAAATTCAGTTTTTTGCTCAATTTTTTTTTCACCATGTTTATTTCGGATGTAGGTGGTAATGGTAATAGAGTAGCCTAGTCTACTATACCGTTTAATCTATACCTGGTTGGTGAAGAAAAGCTGTGTTCATCTTTCTGAATGTATTAGTGTGAAGTAAATATGACAGACTAACCTAGTCTTTGAATGCATTTGCCAATTCAACTTTCCACACTGATAAATGTTATATTACCAACACATCCAAAATAAAATTAGTGTCTTGCAAAAATGAAAATATTGAGCACAAATTATAATATGAAAAAAATGAATGAAAGTAACGCTTCACACTTACCAAGTTCAGTCAACACCTACTAATAGATTGAATTTAGAAACAGCAAGCATCGTTTCTTTGCTGTCTGGGAAAACTGAAAATCTGAATGGTAACAAATTTGTGTGCTTATTGAGTTAAAATGAGAATAACAAATAAAAGTAAGTTTTATTTCCATTAAATTAAACAAATTAAAGAAAACAAATATGAAGTGAGAAGCCATTTTTTTTTCTTTTCAACCTTCTTACATGAAAGTCAACAAGCCAGCTAAAATGACATGAGGACATTGCCCACAGTCCAAACACAACAAACAATGGTCAATGGGTACATTCATTTGAAGATAGCTTGAAAATAAATTTGCCAGAGTGAAAAAAAAGAAATAAGATTAGGAGAGTTTTAAAAAATATTATTCAGTCAGTTAAGTGCCATGCGTGATACACACTTGGGCGATCATGTCTCAAAAGAGACATGACTGACTGGGCAGAAGATTATCCCGCAGTAGGTTGCCATTGCTCTCTGCGGTAGACTGGCTGCCAACCAAGGCTATAGAACCCAATCTGTCCTGCTATTTAACCCAGAGATGGATTAACACCTTTCCCAAGGGTATTTGCGCGTAAGTGAATACAATGGATTCAACTGGAATTCGAACTCGGCTCCCCGGTTTCTCGTTCCGAGCCGATATCCACTGTACCACAACACAATGAATTTAATTTTAAACTGAATTTATACACACAGGAGGTAATAATCTAATTGAGGTTAACATTTTTCAGCTTGAAAACAGAAGTAACACTTAGAATCAAAAAGTGACAATTGAAATTCTTTATGACTGTAATCTGTGGTCAGTTCCCATGTCATTTCTTCACTGGGCATCTGTTGTTTCCACCTGACATTTAACACTGCTCTCAGTAGTTGGATGTATGTAACATCTTTTTTTATTTTTATTTTTTTTTTTTTTTGTGGAGGGGGTCATTTTGTTAATGTTCAACTGCTTGATGCATATATAAAAATATACTGTTACTCTGTACTATGTATACAGCTATATTTTCTCATTCATTCTTGGTATTGTTCTAAATTACTTTGTTCCAAATTCTTTTTCTGGACTCAAAGTTAATATTTGTCAATATTTTAAATATTAATTCATGATAAAAATATAGTTTTAAGGTATGCTTTATTTATGGGTAAAAATACTCAATATCAGGGATAGAGTGTAAACAAAAAATATAAATGTGAACACTGGGGTCAACACCTAGCAACAACAATCTGTTTCATCCTTGAATGCAATCTGTGTGTTGCAGAATATAGAAAAGTAGTTTATATCATAGTGCATTTCTGTGTAATGGACAATTTTAGTAACTTACTGAACAATCTCTGTGCAGTGGGCATATTTGGTAATCTGGAAGAATTTGATATAGAAAAAATTACTGAAATAATAAATGAAATTTATAATAGTGGGGTTATACCAGATGATCTCAGCAAGCCTGTCTTCATAGCATTACCAAGAAGCCAGGACCAAACGAGTACAAACTCTACAGAACCATCAGTTTAATGAGCCATTTAACAAAACTGATCGTCCGAATCCTGATCTAGAGCAAGAAGCAGAATCAGGCCAGAGATAGGACAAGAATAGTGTGGTTTTATTAAAGACATGGGAACAAGGAATGCCATATTTATGACTAAGATGCTCTCCGAAAGGGCAATACAAATGAAGAAGGACTTATACCTGTGCTTCATTGATTATGCAAAGGCGTTTGACAAAATACGCCACAAAGAACTGATGGAGATGCTTGGCAGCTTGGACATATTTGGGAAAGACTTGAGAGTAATAAAGAATCTTTATTGGCAGCAAACCACTTGCATATGGACAGGTAATGAATTGAGTAGATATACAAAGATAGAAAGGGGCGTAAGACAGGGATGTGTCTTTTCACCGGATTTGTTCAACTTGTACAGCAAGAATATTTTGAGAACCTTAGAAGTTATGCCTGGATTTGTCATCAGAGGCCACAATTTAAACAACTTAAGGTATGCAGATGATATAGTGCTGATAGCAGGCACAGAAAGGAAAGTACAAGACCTCCTACAGAAGGTAACAGAAGAAAGTAACAAGAAAGGACTAGAAATAAACTGCACAAAAACTGAATGCATGGTCATCAGTAAAAAGGACAGCCCAAAATGCCAAATACAGGTCAGGGATACCAGAATCAAGCAGGTACAAAATTTTAAATACCTGGGAAGCGTTATAACAGAAGACGGAAAATGCGACACAGAGATCCGAAGGCAAATTGGCATGGCGAAGGAAGCATTCCAGAAGTTAAGTAAGGTATTAAGAAACAGAACAATTTTTCTAGAAACTAGGAAGAGAGTACTGGATTGCTATGTGCTGTTCATCCTTCAATATGGCATTGAATGCTGGACAATACCATCAAAGATGAAGGAAAAACTTGAAGTAACTGAAATGTGGTTCTACAGAAGGATGCCGCGAATATCATGGATCAAGCATGTGAGCAATGATGAGGTCTTGGAAATGATGGAAACAAAATGGAAATTAATACTAAGCATCAGGAAGAGACAGCTAAAGTTCCTGGGACATGCAATGAGGAAGGAGGGCTTGGAGAATCTGATACTAACAGGCCAGATAGAGGGAAAAGGAGACAGGGGAAAGCATCAGAGAACATATTTGAAGGACCTAATCAGGTGGATGACGGGACGAGGATTGCATGGTGTAACAGGAGAAGGCGTACTCGGAGCCATCAGGGATAGTGAAACATGGAAGGCCATGATCGCCTACATCCTGAAGGGACAAGGCACATAGAAAAAGAAGAAGTGGCCAGTCTCTGTGCAGGGGATATTTTTGGTAATTTAGTGGCCAATCTCTGTGTAGTGGCTATTTTTGGTAATTTAGTGACCATTCTTTCTCTAATTAATATTTTTTGATAATTTAGTGGTCAGTCTGTGTAGTGGACATTTTTGATAATTTAGTGGTTAATCTCTGTGTAGGAGGCATTTTTAGTCATTCAGTGGCCAACCTCTGTCCATAGTAGAAATAGAATTTCTTGTTATCTTAAAATGCCTTCATTTATTTCTACCTTAAATTATTTTTTCACATATAAACAAATGCTAATTTTGTTCTGAAATTATTTGTGTATAATATAATTTTCTCAATTTTAAGCCTAAAATTTAAGGGTGTGCCTCATACATGAAAACTGCATATTAATTTTCCTCTGATCAGTTGCATTGCTGTATTTTAGATGGTTTGTCCATGCAAACTAATTTGTAATAAATAAGTAAAGAGAAACAAGTGCAAAGATTTAAAAGAGAAGCTTGGATGAACGCAGTCAAATATGACAAGCAGCAGCATTGTCAACAGCAGCAAATTAGGTTTAAGGCTTCAAATTCTAGACTCAGGATTGTTTCAGAGGACAAAGCATAAGTTCATGAATTTGATGAGATAGTAATTCAGAGTTCAATTCAAAGGTAATATAGTCTTAGATTCAGAGGAAACAGGTCGAGTAATAACTGTCCTCTTGTATTCTATTGTTGAGACTTAAGTTCCACTTGAACAGCTTCTTCCCAAAATTCTGCTTTGTGGAACCAGCTACCAAGTGGATGTTTCCCCAATCACTCCAACCTTCACATGTTCATGTATAGGGTTAACAGTTATCTTCCTCATATATCCTAATAAACCATGTATTTGTTACTCTGTAACCCTCTACCTCGTGTGGCTCTCAAGCCTTGTACAGACAAAAGATCATTGTAAAATTAAACAGAACAAGATGTGATATCAATTGACATCAATAGTAGAATGTGAGCAGTCTACCTCCATGGATTAAATAAAGTGTTCAGTTCAAAATTCTGTGTAAGTTACTCAAATTGGAAAGCTTCTGATAAAGGGCTGAGGGCAAAACAGCTGAAATGCTCTGATAACAACAGAAATGAAGGGTATCAATTGAGTATAAATAATGTAAATAAATATAAGAAAAAGTTTAAATTACTAGCCAAACAAAATAATTGTTCGTTTTAAATTATTCATATATATATTAAGTACATTTTGGTCTGCTTCATTATTGTTCATGTCAATGATGTATATCATAATAATTTTGTCAATTTTTTCAGTGTCTTAGATGTCTTCATCATCTTTGATGTTGCTAATATCCTCAAACTCATCTTGTCCTTCTTCGTCAAAAAGCATGTAATTATCACTGCTGTCATGTGTGTCCATGACAGCATTTTTAATGACTTTGCTGTATTGGTTTCAGGGATACTCCATTATCTATGTACACTTTTTTTTAATAATCATATCACTCCAAGCAAGGCATTTTATTGCCACTGTTTTACAGGGGGTTACATAAGAGGAAAGTTATGAGAAAGAGTGACAGGTTATTGGGGTGTCAGGAAGTGGAAAAGAAAAGGATGAGAATACTGATGCCAGTGGAGTGGACAGAGAAAGGAGCATATGAGAGAGGATGCAGGTTAGTGAGATAGGAGATGACTGTTGACTTTACATTTAAATTCTTGGAGATTGTAGCTGTCAGGGAAGCAAGTAAATGGTAGGGAATTCCAGGAGATGCAAGAAAAGAAGCTGATGGAGTAGAATTTGCATTCACATTTTATTGGTTTCACAGTAAAAGGGTGGGACCTAGTTGCTAATCTTGTGGCTCAAGTAAATTTATATATAGGGGCCACCAGTGAGCTAAGTTCATCAGAGCAGAAGCCATGAAAGTATTTGTAGAAGAGACACAGGGAAGCTGCATTGCGCCGGTGAGAAAGTGATTGTATCCGAGCTGCCAAGTCAGGATCTATCACATTACAGATTCTCCATATCACATCACAGAAAACTCTTGTCAGTGATTCGGATCTGTCAGTGTTGTGGTGGAAATGTCTTCCTTTGTTTTATACTGTTACAAAGAAATAGCCGTGAGCGACTAGAATGTGTATTTATTTTATCATTTCACTCCAAACAAGGCACTATAGCTACTAAAGCACAAGGAATTACTGAGTGTCATAGAAAAAGAAAAGGAGAAAAACAATAAAAGAAAAGACATCGAGAAGAAAGTTGATAATAACTGACACTGCATTTAAATTTTAAAATTTAAACATACAAGCACATTCACATGGAAATTAAACATGCTTGCAGTAGAAGTAAGTATAAACTAAGAGAAACAAAACTGTAAACAAAGAAAAATCTGGAATGTTATTGGTACTGATCTGACATCTCAGCTTCATTCAATTTCCCACAAACATAACATATATTATCTGTGCTTTTTTTTTGTAAATAATTTTCTGGTAATTGTTCTAATGAACTGCACTTCTATGAATTTTAAGTGCGATACTAAATATATGAAAAGATCTCATCATTTTACATTTAGAATGGCTCGAAGTAACTGTAAGTTTTTTCTGTTGCCTTTTTTGTTCATGGAACTCTATTCTGGCTTCTTGCTTCTCAGTTATTTCTGATCTTCAAATATGTAAATGCAATATCAATCATTACCTTCCTGTTTTTTATTGCCCTCTCTCTTCTTTATAGTATATTTTTCTCATACTCTCTAACATTCAACAACTCTTTATGTCTTAGTAACTTTATAATCTTGCTTGCAGTATAATGATTAATATATATATATATATATATATATATATATATATATATGTATATATATACTCAAAATTTGTAAGTCATATTTAAATTAGACCAGTAAACAGTTGTATTAGAAAGTTAAAATGTGATCAATACATGTTTGAAGGAAAATGAAGATTTAACCTGTAGCATATTTAGATATTTAGGTTAGGAAGATCAGGCACACTTACCCCACCATGGTTTATTAAATTTTGTCGCCCTGTTGGCGGGGCATCAGAATACGCCAACTGCCCCCCTGCAGAGAGTAAAAGTCTCTCAATGAGGCCACCTGTTGGCAGTGGGTGGCGACCCGTGTCGTCTGGGGACGCGATCCTGGTGATTGAGAAGGCCATGGCCTGGGTGCAAAGAGGTCATGGTTCTGCAACACATCACTTTGGCCCTTACCTGGGCTAGACGGGTGGTCGGAGAGGCCCGATCCGATCAACCGGCTGGTCAGGTCAAGCCCTAACATCTACTTCCAAACATACCCTCCAAAAACATTTTCTACCAAGACTGATGTATCCTACCATACATATTCCCCCTTCCCCCCCAAAAAAACAAAAAAATACCAGACCATGGAAAGTTATATATAAGAAAACTACCACCAGCTTTCTATGAATAGATGTTAGAAGGCGCTGGCTAAGGGTCAATCGGCAGTGCAGGATACATAGGCCCGGACATGGCTGCAAGCCATCCAGCTGTGCACCTACATCATGGGGTGGTGCACAGAGGGAGGAGACAGGTGCTCCGGGTCTCTCGCGCCGTCGAGTATATTGGAGGGGAAGTCCCTGATCAGTCAGGGTGAATGGGTTTCCCCCCTGACAGATCCTATTTGTAGGCTCCAGCCTGGTTTGGTGGGTGGGGATAACCCTCCAATGAATAATATATTATATAGTATGTCTAATAAATATTCCAAACGCCCCCATATAGAATCTCCATCAGACTCAGAAAGTGAGTTTATTATGGCAAAACATTTTCCTCAGTTTATTGTTTTGGAGTCGTTAGAAGAAAAACAATGAACAAAGATATCCCTATTTGTTACTGAAAAAGTACTTTCTGGTGCTATAGTACCAAAGATGGTGAAGAAACTTAAAAATGGTACGCTACTTGTCCAAGTAGAGAAAAAATCATATTCTGATACACTTTTAAAAATGAAAACCTTTTCAGAAACAAAGATAAAAGTATATCCACACAACACACTGAACAAATCTAGAGGGGTAGTCAGAAGCACTGAGCTTTCACTCTGCACTATCGAAGAAATTAAGACTCAGCTAAAAACACAAGGTGTGATAGACGTACGACACATTCAAATTAGAAAAGGAACAGGTATCATCGAAACAAACACATCTATATTCACTTTCAACCTCCCCAAAGTCCCGAAGGAATTAAAAATAGGATTTACAATTGAAAAGGTCAACCAGTACATCCCAAACCCTCTACGGTGCTTCAATTGTCAAGTTTACACGTAATATACCCTTCTCTGAAGCTTGAAAGATAGTTGAAACAACTGGTTTATTCCCCACTAAATCATATGCATCAGTTACTAAACCAAAACCAAACAACTTTGAAAAACAAGAATGCCATTCTTGCAAAATCCTACTCAGTAAATTATCAAAACTTACACCAGAAACACTCCCCGCTTTCTTGAAAGAAATTAATCCACTCACTGAATCTGACAATAACACTGAACCTTCAAGCATGGAAAAACCATCAACATCAAATACCTCGATGGTGGAACAAAAACCTGTTCTCCAGAGGGAAACTATCCAAAAAAGTCGACTTTACGGAAGGAATCTAAGTTCCCTCCTCCAAAGAAAGTCACTACTACTCAGGAGCAGACTGTACAGAGATCTTCTTCTAAACAAAGAACTGTAGTGGAGAAAAACACAAAAAAAACAAACCGATGCACATCTGTAGATTCAGAAGACATGGAAATGGAGAGTATCCCTCCTGTAGAAAACAACCATTTCAATACTCGTAAAGATAAACGGAAATCAAATACATAAAATTTAACCATGGCCAGCAAAATAATTCAATGGAATTGCAGAGGTATAAAAACCAATCTGAACGAACTTCTACTAATATCCAGTCTATGTCCTTTAATAATATGTCTACAAGAAACTTTTTTAAAACCGTCTGAAAGCATTAAACTCTGCAACTTCTCTGAATACAACCACATTGTAAATAACCCAAGTAGAGCTTCCGGAGGAACATCCATTCTTATCAATAACAAAATAGCACAAAGCCATATAAATTTACAAACTAATTTACAGGCAATTGCCATTACAACCACTTTACATCGGACTGTCACAGTTTGCTCCATTTATCTACCTCCAAATGACCCTATAGACGAAACAGAAATAGAAAATCTTATTAACCAAATCCCTCATCCCTTCCTACTATTAGGTGACTTTAACAGTCACAACACTAGCTGGGGATGCTCAGACACAAACAGAAGAGGAATCATCATAGAAAATGTTATCAACAATAACAACCTATGTATATCTAATAATAAGAAACCAACTTTTATTCACTCTGCTACAAACACATTCTCAGCAATTGATCTTTCTCTAAGTGATCCAAGTATCTTTATGGATTACGACTGGACTGTTCATGAGGATACATGTGGAAGTGACCACTTCCCAATAACATTAGAACATACTGGCCCTGAAATAATATCAAAAATACCTCACTGGAACCTTAAAAAAGCCAACTGGAATAAATTCAAACAATTATGCAAATATAAACTCCTACCGGGAAAACATGAAAAAGACCCGATCACTCATTTTACAGATACTATTATTTCTATAGCTGAGGAATGTATCCCTAAAACAACGTCTTCAACTAAATATAACCGGCCTTGGTTTAATGACGATTGTAAAAAGGCTATCAGGCTACGGCGTGCTGCATTAAGAAAATTCAACCACCAACCCACTGCTCAGAATTTAAACCATTTTAAAAATTACAGGGCTGAAGCACGCCAAATAATAAAAGAAGCCAAACGGGAGTCATGGAAGAGCTTTGTTTCCAAAATTAATAATAACACCAAAAGTAAAATCATATGGAATATGGTGCGGAAAATTTCAGGAAAAAACATCAGTTCCCCACCTCAAGCACCTCTGTATAAATTACAACAAAATAAACCCAAAAAAAAAAGATGTGGCCAACCTGCTTGCAGATTCTCTTGCAAATAACTCGTCATCCAAAAATCACAGTAAAAAATTCCAGACTATTAAACAGGAATCAGAAAAAATCAAGCTGAACTTTAAAAGTAATAATGAAGAAGAGTATAATAAACCATTTTCTTTTAATGAACTGAAGGATTCATTAAAGAAGGCCAATAACACAGCTGAGGTACCAGACGAGATATCGTATGAGTTCTTAAAACAACTACCTGATCAATCATTGAAGTATTTACTATCTATTTTTAATGACATCTGGATCAGTGGTAATATACCTGCCATATGGAAACAAGCCATAGTCATTCCTGTAGTAAAACCAGGAAAAGATGCATCTGACCCCTCCAATTACTACCCCATAGCACTAACAAGCTGTGTATGTAAGACTCTTGAAAGAATGGTTAATAACAGATTAGTTTGGTTTTTTGAAATCAATAAAACAATAACCAATCTTCAATGCGGTTTCCGAAAACAGCGGAGTACTATGGATCATTTAATAAGACTGGAAACTTTTATTAGGAATGCCTTTATCCAAAAAAACATATTCCTGCTATTTTCTTTGACTTGGAAAAGGCATACGATACCACATGGAGATATGGTATCATGAAAAATCTCAAAGTAGCTGGACTGATGGGAAGACTACCTATTTTCATCAATAACTTTTAAACAACAGATTATTTAATGTCCGTGTAGGAGCATGCCTCTCAAACCCCAAGGAACAGGAAATGGGAGTCCCACAGGGGAGTATTTTATCTGTAACATTATTTAACTTAAAAATCAATGATATTGTTGGATGTATAAATCCAGGTGTGGATTGCTCACTGTATGTCGATGATTTTTTAATCTGCTACGGCTCAAGGTATATCCACATAATTGAGCGGCAGCTTCAACAATGCATTGACAAAATAAAAAAATGGTCGACCAAGAATGGATTTAAGTTCTCCACTAACAAAACAAAATACATGCACTTTTGCCAGCTTAGAAAATTACATCCAGATCCTCTGTTAAAACTGGACGAGACTCAGATTCCCGTTGTAGACCAACATAAATTTTTAGGACTAATACTGGATAAAAAGCTCACCTTTATTCCACACATCAAACACTTAAAAAACAAATGTAACAAAGCTATCCAGCTGATGCGAGTCATTGCCCACACAGATTGGGGAGCTGATAGACAAACCTTACTGAAGTTATATAGATCATTAGTGCGATCGAAATTGGACTATGGCTGCTACATATATGGCGCCGCCAGAATGTCATATACAAAGTCATTAGATACTGTTCATCTTCAGGGGCTTAGACTGGCCTTGGGAGCCTTTCGAACTTCTCCCATTGATAGTCTATATGCAGAAGCCAATGAACCACCATTATCAATTCGCTGCAACAAACTAGCTTTACAATATTTGACCAAAATCCTCTCTTGCCCATCCAATCCTGCCTACGACTGTATTGTAAACCCATTATATCACCCTCTCTATGATAAGAAAAACAATTAAAATACTTGGCCTAAGGATGAAAGAAATCATCAGAGAATCCAATATAAACCTGGAACGAATCCACGAATCACTCATTTCAGAAAGCCCTCCATGGAAAATCATCCAACCAACAGTATTGCTAAATCTCACCAAATTCCCTAAATCAAAGACCAACCCTACTGATTTATATGAAGAACTGAACAAGATTGTCGATAGTTTCCCTTCCTATAAACACGTATACACAGATGGATCGAAAGAAGGTGAGAAATGTGGATGCTGTGCCCTACTAGATAACGTCACAAAAAAAAGACGTCTACCCGATGGAGCATCAATTTTTAGTGGTGAAACCACAGCTGTTGAGCTGGCACTTGATCTAATCACTGACAATGTAAGTGACAGCTTTGTTATATTCTCGGATTCACTCTCTGTACTATTGTCCATCCACAACAAGAATCTCAATAACCTGATTATCGTTAATCTTTTAAATCGATTAAACGTGATGAACAAAACCAAGAATATTGTCTTTTGTTGGATCTCCAGCCACTTTGGCATTTGTGGTAACATGAAAGTGGACATGGTTGCAAAGGAGTCTCTGAGAGAGGATATCGTCAATATGAAGGTCCCATTCACAGATCAAAGGCCTGCAATAAAAAAATATATTCAACTCAAATGGCAAAAACGTTGGTCAACCTGTCAGAACAACAAACTCTTCCAAATTAAACCAAATTTGGGAGAGTGGAGAGGTGCATTAAGGAAATCCAGAAAGGAAGAGGTAATACTGTCTCGAATTAGGATAGGACACACCTTTTTTACCCACTCCTGGCTGTTAAGAGGAATAGATCTGCCCAAATGCTCTAAATGCCAGATGAATAATAGCATAAGACATATACTAATTGATTGTACAGACCTGGCAAAAATTCATCAACAGTTTTATAAAGTACAGAACTTAAGATCTTTATTTGAAAACATCAACATGGACAAAATACTAGCCTTCCTTCGGAAAATTGACCTATTTAATAAAATTTAACTTTATTATATAGCTTCAACATAGACATATAAACTATAACATTTCCTCCTAGCTATGGGTAAAATCGCATGCTGTGTTCCAAATATGCCTGTTTCCAGGGAATAACTCTCATTTAAAATAAAAATACGCTTCTGGCCTTAAATGACCCTTTGGATGTTGATAGGCCATTAAACAAACAAACAATTAAATTTTGTTAAAAATAATAATTTACTTGCAAGATCTAAATTAAAGAGAACCAGTATTTTTTACAAATTTACATGTCCTTTAAAGAGTTGTATTGAAAAGGAACTTGTCCCAGTGGAGGACATTTTTTTTCCTTCATGCATTTATATCTTATAGCCAGAGTTGTAAAAGAGAATGGGTGAGAATATCATTGCCTATTTATAGGCTTAAGGAGCATTCACTAGTGACATGTTTTTTAAGAAAGTCTAATGTGATAACAGCATGAAAACCAAATACAAAGAACAAATTGAGAAAAGACACTCGAAATGGGATGCGCTAAAGGAAGCAATAGTGACATCAGCAAACAACATTGTCCCAAAGGAAATTTGGCACAGAAAGATAAATGAGTGGATGACTGAAGAGATTCTGGACATGATGCAAAGGAGGCAGAAAATGATATCAAGACATGGAACGGAGCACAGGGAACTACACAAGGAAATAAGAAGAAAATGTATACAGGCTAAGGAGGAATGGCTCAATGACAAATGTGCAGAAGTAGAGAGATTGAGCAGGAATAATAAAGCAGACATGCATAAGAAAATGAAAGAATTGATAGGACAAAAAAACCTGCTCTTCAACAAGATGTATAAAATCTAAGGATGGAGCAATCATTTTGGAGAAAGAAAAAATACTCCAACAATGGGAAGAATATATAAAAGATCTTTTCCACGACACGAGAGAGCAACCAAATGCAAAGATGAAGGCGGACCGGAAATATTAAAGTCTGAAGTGGAATCTGCAGTAGCCAAACTGAATAGAAACAAAGCAGCTGGACCAGACGGCATAGTCATAGAGCTGCTGATAGCCCTGGAAGAATTTGGTATAGAGTAAATTACTGAAATAATAAATGAAATTTATAATAGTGGGGTCATACCAGATTACCTCAGCAAGTCTATCTTCTTAGCACTACCTAAGAAGCCAGGAGCAAAGGAGTGCGAACTCCACAGAACCATCAGTTTCATGAGCCATATAACAAAACTGATCGTCCGAATCCTGATGAATAGAGTGAGAAGCAGAATAATAATATAAAAGTGTAATCATAGCACCTTGTATGTCATTTTTAACAAAACTTGCAAAAAAGAGGGATTGATGCCTAAATACGCAATGTATATATATATATATATAAAATTATTAGCACCTCGTGTGTATCACATGAAGTGCTAAAAATTTCTTAACTTGCTACCCCTCCATCTGATCAAATGCAAAAATTATTTTAAATTCCTTCTTGGTTGAACCAAAAGCCTTTCACCATGTCATTCTAGTTAATATTATACAATATAGCAAAATATTTCATATCATTGCATAATATGGTTACTGTACAGTATTATCTCTTAAGCTGGAATTGTTGTTATTATGTGATGCAATAAAGTAGTTCTAATTATTAGGCAGGTAGTAAAAGTATCTTAAATTAACTATGCTAATCAATGCAACATACGTAACAAAACAACTGATGTAATTATATAATATTGTATAAAGTAATTGATATTACATCTCATGAAAATGAGACTAATTTTGTAACTGCCTGTGATATTATGAGTGAGATAATGTTTGATCAATCATATATAGATAAAATTTATAAATGCTAATTGATTAAGCATCCTTAATCAATAAACAAATGTGAAGCAAGTCAAGCAACACAATTGTGTTTTTAATGTTTCCTTATTGATTTTAATGTAAATTTGATTATTTAAACATCTTCATTGTTCCTTTCCACTATTCAATGTAGTTTTGGAAACATAAAAGAAAGAATTACAAAGCAGCATGAAATGACTAAAAGATAGACCCTATACCTGAAGAAGGCCAATGAATGTTTCAGCTGAAAGCTTATTTTGAAAATATAAAAGTAATTGTCTGTAAAAATATGGAATTATGTAAAAACTTAATTTAAAAAACTTTTTTCTTTTTGTTCTTATTAAACAACACATTTAGATATGGGGAAATTGTTAGAAACAAAGAAAAGAGTGCAAAATCATTATCAGTTTTACTATATAGCATTGAATGCTGGACAATTTTCCTCACAGTTGAAAGGGAGACTTAAGGCAAAAGATAAGTGGTTTTAGAAAATGATGAAAATACCATGCACTAAACATGTGTGCAATAAGGAAGATTTTGGGAGAATAAGAATTAAAAGACACTTGTACGTAGAGTCAAAAAGAGATAGTTTAAACTTCTGGGATAGATAGTGGGTAGACAAAATAATGGAATTTTCAATCAAATTTGTTTCAATATGATGTAGGATGACCTTTAGCATCAATTACAGCCTGAATTCTGTGTGCTATCAATTCATAGAAAGTTGGAATTTTTCCGGAAGAATTTTTATCCATTTTTCAGCTAAAACAGTCTCCAATTCTTCCAATGATGATGGTGGAGGATATCTACTAATCATTTGTTTTTCTGAAAATGAACCATAAAATTTCAATGATGTTGAAATCTTAGAACTGTTGTGGCCAAATAAAATATTCTACTTCACTAGAATGTTCCTTATGCCATTCAGCTACAACTTTAGCAGTATGAATGGGTGCATTATCATCTTCAAAGATGGCATTTCCCACTGGAAACAGTTCCTGAACCAAAGCATAAAGCTGATCACTCAAAATTCTTTGACTTGATTTTAATTAACTTATTTAAATAATATCGTTCAAAAAACAATTTTAACAAAAATATGAAGTACTACTAATGTTAACTCAACAAACATAAAAATAGACAAACTTTCGACAGTTTAATCAAATTTTTCAACTTATACTATTATGGTACTAACTGTTTCCATTATTTTATCAACCACCAGTATGTATGTATGTATGTGTGTGTGTGTGTATGTGTGTGTATATATATATATAATCATTTAAATATTTAGTTTTTTAGTCATAATTAAATTAGACTAGTACACAGTTGCATTAAAAAGTGTTCAATACAATTATATTGTAGAACTTTCAAATATTTTTCATTTGTGAAAGAGTTATTATGCAACCTAGGTTTCTACCTATCAGTGTCTTCAGGTGGATTATAATAACTAATTTTAACATTTTTTTTAAAATGCTAACATAACAAGGATTTTTTATAAACATGCAGTTTTCAAAATTAGGAGAAATTAGAATAAATAGAAAAGTAGTCCAACATTTAGAGGTAGAATTAAATTTACAAACTGGCAATGTCTCTCTGTATATGAAAGCAAATGCAAATTTAAAATATATAAACACAAGGTCTAACCATCCCACAAACATAATCAAGCACATTCACAAAGGAATAGAGCTCAGGTTATCAAAAAATTCATCAAACTGAACAATATTTGATAAAAAGATAAAAACTTATGAATATGCCCTAAGAAAATAGGTTCTATGTTAACAGCTTCTTTTATTATACTTCTAGCTGGTAGAAATTTCCTCTGGCTTCTTGCTTCTTTGTCAGTTTTGATCAACAAAAATAGATATCAGTTCAAATTTTGTAGCATTCACTTATGTGCATATACACTTGGGAAAGGTATTAGTTCATTTCTTCTCTCTCCAACTATGGGTTAAATAACAGGATAGATTGAGTTTTAAAGCTTTGGTTTGCAACCAGTCTACTACAGAAAGTATTGGCAACCTTCTGCAAGAAAATATTCTGCCGCCAGTCATGTCTCTTTCAAGACATGATCACCCAAGTGCATGTCACATATGGCACTTAACTGACTGTCAGTTGTTATCTTCTTGTTCTTTTATTGTTCTCTCTCCTTAATCGTATTTTTCTTTTTTTCATATTCTCTAACATGTCTTTATTGCCTTGGAGTGAAATGATAAAAAAATGTCTTTCTGGAATGTGTTGGTTTTAACTTGATATAACTTGGCAAACAATAAGGATCATTATTGCACATGGATAAGCAAAAACTTTCTCATGTTGGTTTTTTTTTTTATCTATAGTGAGATGACATTTGAGAGAGAATTTGTATATTGTAGAGGATTGAAAATGTAATATCAAAATTTGAACCTGTATTGGATGAGTAAAAAATTTATTTTAAAAACTGAACAGAGTTACAAAAAAACTTCATTAGAAAGAAAGGAAAATGTGCTGAATTGTAAATTTTTTTTTTTAATCATATCACCCCGGGCAAGGCAGTAATGCCACTGATGTGCAAGGGGTTACATAAGAGTAAAAGCACTAGATAGAAGAGAGTGAAGAGAAGGACAAACCATTTAGAAAAGAGCAAGAGAAGGGAGGGAATTACATGTGTGATGACAGTTGCAGAGGTGGAGAGAATGGAAAGAATATAGAGTGTGGTGAAAAAAGGGGGGAACTTAATTGCACGTACATGAAAAGATTGGGTTTTTTATGTAGTGACTGATTGTATTTATTTATCATTACTTATTCTATTGCACTTCTTTTTTCTGACTTACTGCCTTAACACATTGAAACACCAGTTCTCATATGAAGTTAAGCAACATTCAACCTGGTCAGTACCTAGATGGGTGACCACTTTGGAGTACCAGGTGCTGCAAGATGGATATATGGTTGGTGTAATAGATAATGACTTGGAATTGAAAAATTGAGTTCTAATTTCAGTCAGGTTCATTATATTCATTTCCCTTTGGGAATGATATGAATCTACTTTTTCCCCAGCCATCAGTTAATTAGTAGGACATGGATCAGTAAATTATTACAATCTACAAAAAGTTTTTACAAGCTAAAACTATTTTCTGGTTTTAAATAACCTGCAAAGGGTTGATAAATCATGAAAAACAAATAAATCAATCTTATTTTTTCCCAAAAATATTGACCTTGTGTCTTTTCTGTAAAGTTAAGAATTCCTGTAGGCTGAATTTTCTTTTCCAATGCTTAGTACCATAGATTATAATTTTACCCCAAATAATAATTTCTACAAAGCTTAACTTCATAATAATACTTTTTACTCAGTAGTAACATTGCATCTCATGTGCCTTTTGTGTCATAATATTTTTATGATAATTATTCTTATGAGTTTTTCACTTTGGTACCTAGGCTTTGAACAAGAAATCAGAGAGCCAAGTTTAAATTCCATTTGAATTCATTGCATTCATTTATGTGCAAATACCCCTGGGAAAGGTATTAATCCATCTTTTTTGCTCCATCTGTGGGATAAATAGCAGGATAGATTTGAGTTCTATAGTCTTGGGTGGTAACCAGTCTAGCAGAGAAAGTAATGGCAACCTACTGTGGGAAAATCTTCTGCTGAGTCAGTCATGTCTCTTTCAAGATATAATTGCCCAAGTATGTCTTTCATGTGGCCCTTTACTGATTGATTGACCAAGATTTTATGAAGTTAATCTCGGTAATAAATCAGCAGCTAGGTCTCATTATTTTACATTTGAAATTGCAAAATGTAGATTTAAGTTCTATGTGAGCATTTTCTTCTCTCACACATCTCATGTGGAACTCCTTTCCAACTTCTTGTTTTCCAGTCAAATTTGATCAAACAAAAATTTAAATGTAGTGACAACATTATCTTCTGTTTTCTTCATTCCTGTTCTTTCTTTGTTTTTTTTAAATTTACACTAATTCTGTTCTTCATCAATGATCTTGATATCATCAGTTCCTAACTAGGCGTTTATGCAGATGACACTACTATTTGCTCCTGTGTTGAAAAATGACATTACAGAAAGGAAATATTAGTTATGGTAAAACAATACTTGGGTAATATAACATAAAGGCTGCAGATTAATTTGTCTGTTATACAAAATGGCCAAAGAAAAATAACTAATAAAACATTCAGTGTCTTTATACTGTGATCTCCATTTTATGTCCAGCTGCACTGCTGACTTGCTTTTTATATACAGTAATGTATATATAATTAAAGTGCTTTTGTAATGTTTTGATAGATTGTTTTAAGATTAAATTCATTAAAAAGTTTTTTTTTTCCTGAATGTTTCTTGCTGAAGCGGAGGTATGTCTAATATAGTCATGTTTTTTATGCCAGGAAATACGTGAATCTTTTTCAGTCATTATTGTGCAAGGGGCTACGTAATAGTGAAAAGATCGGAAAAGAGAAGAATGATTCTGCTCTCAAACAGGATCCTTGCCTCAAATATCTATTGGGACTCAAACTCACTCCAGTAGAACTCACAAAAGCAATCCATCTCTAAAGATGCTGGAAAAATGATCAGTTCCTTGTACTATTCCAGGAAGTGCTTGACTCCTGCTTTACTCTATCTCTACAATAGTTAGATCAAACTTAGAATGGAGTATAATTGTCACATCTGAATCCTCATTTTCCAGCATTAAGTGAATTCAAAAGTGTCTCCATGACCTTGTGAGTAATGAATTATTTTCTACCTTACAACCTCTTTCCAACACAAGAAATATTGCCAACCTTTTGTTTGTTGCTATTTTTTATGTCAGATGTTCAGACAAACTACATTCCTGCTCAGACCTTTAAATCTTAGACCCATCAGGTCATGTACTCTAGCTTGAGTGGCTCTTGCATCTTATTTTAAATAAACAATAGTGAAAAATGTCAGCAATGTAGTGTCATCAGAGGAGTTTGTGCTCTGTGTGATGGTCATATACACTGTTCATGAGCAAGTATATTGTCCATGATCGATGCAGAATTTTATAATCAATCATCACATCAAAATTCTGTTAGTCTCTTTAAATTATAAATATTTGTAACTAATGAATATTTTCATTGAGTCATGTTCTTAAATAATATAAAACTACTTTAAAAAAATCAATGGTTAAAAATGGTTTTGAACAAATGAAGACTGTAGAGTTTGACAAAGACCACACTTCTTTGAACCTTGTGAACTGTTGCTACAGCATCACAAAGAAAGAACTGTGCCAAATAAATGAAACCACATCACTTGAGGACAACAGTAACAACTAAAATGGATATCACATCTCACAAAGAGAAAATAGTGTTGTAATCAAGATGTTAACATTCCACACGACAAGAAACCCCTATCAATATTGGAAAGAACAATAACAGTTACAGGACAAAAGAAACATATTTTCCTGAAAAATTATTTGAAGAGAAAGATTTTAAAAATTTCAACAGGCACTAAAACTGGTTTCTTGGTCAATGAATGCCAAATGTTTTATCATAAGCAAAGGTTGAATATTACCAGGGATATTAGAGATGAGAAAAACATGTATGACACTTGTTATATATCACCTGCCCTGTGATGGGATATGGCACAAGGCCAATTTAAAGTGGGGAGCCCAAGCACATGTATGAGATAAGACCAAACATTGCCTAATCCCTTGAACTGATATAGCACTGGGGTCAATATTCCACTGACTCAACATCTTCAGTGAAGTGATGGAGATACTGCCACAGGATTGAAATCCCCCAGAAACAGGTATCCCTAATTTGTGTGTTGTGTTCTGTCTGAAGACAGGAACCCAATCGAGAAAAAGAATTTAGTTTGTCCATCCAAAGGTATATACTACACTTTAATCCTAGCTAGATGACCAGGCATCCCTCATTTATATTTTGTATGAAGACAGAAACACAACTGACAAATAAAATGTAGTCTATTTTTCAAAAGACAGATAATACACTTTTATATGAGCTAAATAACTAGGCATCCTTCATTTATTTTTTGTATACTTTGTGAAGAGTGAAACAATTAAGAATTAGTTTGCCCAGTCTAAGGCAGATACTATACTTTGATCATAAATAAATGTTTAGGCATCCCTCATATTCTTGTTGTATTCTGTCTGAAAACAGAAACACCATTGGCAGATAAAATTTAGTTTGCTTCCCAGAAGGTAGATACTACACTTTGATCCCGGCCTGATATTTAGGGAGTAAAAACAAACATACCTCAAGTTGCACTGGATGCTCAGTTAATGAATTCCATGTTTTCTCATAGGAAAACAGCTAATAGCATTATTACCGTTAGAGAACAGATACTACATTTTGATTTCAGCCTGATGCCTAGGGAGTAAAGAAAATCATGTCTTGTGTAGCACTGGCTGCGTGGTCAGTGAATACTGAATGCTTCCTTGAAAGGAAAAGGTGATGAAGGGAAACATATTGAAAAACCCCATCAATAATAGAAAGAGCAATAACAGCTACTGGACTTGAGAAACCTATTTTTCTGAAAACTTGTTTTAAGAGAAAGGTTTTATGAATAACAATGGAAAAGAAAGCTCCCATTAATACTAGAAAGAGTAACAACAGCTACTGGACTTGAGAAATCTATTTTCCTGAAAAATTATTTGAATAAAAAGATTTGATAGATTTCAACCAGTAAAAATACAAGCTGCTTGGTCAGTAAATGTTAAATGTTTCCTTATAAGGAAATGGCTAATATTACCATTTACATGTTATATGACACAGAAAACTGAAGGTATTTAGCAATAGCAAAACATATCTTTCATAAACTTAACAAAGTTTAATCTTCTTCTGTTTGTGCCATGTCCTTTCAGGACGTAGCTGATCATGGATTTCTCTGTCCTATGTCACTCTTAATATTTTTCCTCTTGGTATCTCTCCTAAACCTCTGCTCAAGTCCATCAAGTAGATCTTATGCTGCTTCTTTATGTCTCTTTTTCCCCTCTATTTATTTTGTGTGTATCAGATTCCCAAAGCCCTCCTTCCTCATTACTTGTTCCCTAAACCTCAGTTGATTTTTCTTGATTCTAAGTATAAGTTCTCTTTTCATTGGTATTCTCTTCAAAACCTTGTCATTGCTTACATATTTGGTCTATAGTATCCTCAGCATCCTTCTCTGGAACCACATTTCTGTTGCTTTGAGTCTCTCCTTCATCTTTCAGGAGATTGCCCAACATTCACTGCCATATAGAAGGACAGATATCACATCACAGTCCAGTACTCTTTTCTTTGTTTCCAATGAAATCTTTGTGACTCTCAATACTCTGCTTAGCCTTTAAAATGCATCTTTGGCCATGCCAATCTGTCTTCAGATCTCAGCGCCGCCCTTTCAATCCTCTGTCAGAATGCTTCCCATGTATTCCAACTTCTGTATCTGCTTGATTTTACTGTCTCCAACTTGAAGATGGCATTTTGGGAACCTCTTTTGGCTGATGACCATGAATTCAGTTTTCTTGAAGTTTATGTTCAGTCTTTTCTGCTCACTTTTCGTTGTTACATTTTGAAGGAGGTTGTGTATTTTCGTTCAGCTATTAGGATGAAAAAAATATGTTATATAATATCACTGAACTGCTCTGTAATATTTTATTTCTTGTATGTCAGTGAATGCTGGAACAATCTCCTTACAGATAAAGAGAAGACATGAATCAAGATATGTAGTTCTCATGATGAATGCTTTAGGAAGAACATGTGAGCAATGTGGAAGTTTTAATGATAATTGAAGATACAAAGTAACAGAAATTTGCAATCTGAAAGAAACAGCTGAAATTTCTGCGTTATTATGAGGAAAAAAAGTCTAGAGAATTTAACACTCAGAAAACATTGTGACAGCAAAAGGAGCAGTAAACTACTTGATGAATTTGTTACTCCGAGCAACAAAAAACATGAAGGGATATATCACATAAAAGAAGATGAGCTTCACACTGATATTTACCTCACTTATATTTCATTAACTGTATATTTCCAGCATAATGTCAGGTGAGTTCAAACAGTAAGGTTCTCATTCTATTTTATCTTTCTTCAGGCAATTTGACAATGGTTAGCAATAGATTTATTACAATTCAGTCGTGAGTTTGATCCTTACTGAGTGCCTTATATCTTTGGCCTTGTGCCACATCTAAACTGCACCTAGAAAATCACCTATTTTTTCTTTTTTCCTTTCTTAAGCATACTTTTTATAAACTATGGTGTATTGGTATTTTCAAACATAATAATGAAAATTACTGTTTTTTATGTTAAAAAGAAAAACTTTTATATGCTTTTGATTAAATTTTAATACTAAATTATCTCTGAAAGTAATTTCAAATTTTTTATCTGACTACAACCTCAGCAGTAACACAGTTTTCATAACCAAGTTAAAAAACCTGAACAATATTGCATTGTGGGTATTAACCTAGGTCACCAATATCACTTCACAAGAAAAATAACTCCTTGAAATTAATCTAGGGGAGCCAGCCTTTGAATCAGGTTTTGATTGCAAACAATAAGGACATATGCATTTACAGGGAGGCTATCTTTTAAAAGGAACCAGAACAAAAGATTGTGTTTTATTTTATTCTATTGCTGATTTATTTTCTATTCTTTTCCTTTACTTTGTTGCCCATTCACATTTTTCTTTCTTTCTTTCTTTCTTTGTTTCTTTTCTTTGTCTTCATTGAGTTTTCTCTTTTTCATTTATTGTTATTTTTTCTTCACAATTACCTTTATTTTTCTCATGTATTTTTCTTTTTCACCTCTTCTTTTGGTTTTTATTTTCATTTTGTTTCTTTCTTTTAATTTTTATGCTTTTCCTTTCTTTCACCATTTAATTTCTTTTTTATTTTGTTTTTGTTTTTTTTTTTCATGCTTATTTTCTGTTTGTTCAAATTTTTTTATGTTTTCATTTACATCTTTTTCTATTTTCTTTGTCTCTTTCACAGTCTTTTTTTTTTCAACCTTGTTTCTTTAGGTTTTTCTTTTTCATTTATTTTTCTTTAGTTTTTCCCTCTGTCGCTTTTCAATTCTTGTTTTCTTTATCTCGCTTCAATATTTTTCTTCTTTTTTTTTCATAGTTCTTATTCTATTTCTTCTGTTTTTGCATAGTTTCTTTCCTTTTTGTTATCCTTGTTATCCCTTCATTTTTTTTCATTTTTTTTAGGAATCACTCTTGAATTGCTCATTCAACAACTCTTTTCCATCATTCTTTCTTTGTTGCATTTTCTTTTTTTTGCTTCCTTCCTATTTCTTTTTTACTCTTGTGTTATGGCTGAATATTTCTTCCTTCATTATTCATTTCAATTTCCTTTTTTTTGTCAAATATTTTCTTTCCACTTAACTTTTTTTTTCAGTTCCCAGCACTTTCTATTAAACTTTTCCTAAGCATTCTTGTACCTCGTTTTTCTTTCATCTTCCAACCATCTCTACATTTCTCTTTACAGTCATGAAAAATGAAACTTTATGAAGAAGGAAAGTTATAACAATTTCCATTCTTCAGAACATTTTCTCTTGCATATTTAATTTTTTTCATGCTTTATCTTCTTTCTTTTCTTCACAAATTCTTTCATTCTTTCTCTCATTTTATTTTCTTCACTCAGTTTTCTTTCTTTTCAGTGGATCACTCCATTTCTCTCCTTATATCTTTTTCTCTGTTTCCTTGTTTCAGATTTTTTCTTTGGTCCTTTTATCCTGTTATGCATTAACATTTCTTTCCTTCCTGCCTTCCTCATTCACTTTATTCTTATTTATTTTCTTCCTTTTCAAAAGACATTTCTGCAAATTAAGCCTACACAACATTTAAACTTTTACTGGTTTCATATTGTCAAAGATTAAAAATTTAAAAACCAATCATTTTGTCAGTAACACATTTATTAACTAAAAGGAAAAATGAAAAGCTGTGAACTATCAATAAAAAATACTTCAGAAAAAGAAAAAGATCTTTAAAAGCTTTTATGCTTATTCTTCCCAGAAAATACACATATGGCCCAGCAGGAGCACAGGAATTCACCTCTTTGTACAGCCATGAATAAAACACTTTTATCAAAAGGGAGGGAATTCATTTCTGACAAAATGTAAAAAAGGTGTTAATTTTTTTTCTACAATTGTATGAACGAGCAGCCTAATAATTTCAAAGAACTTTCTTATTTTTTAATGAAAAATTGAGAAATGGCAGTTTTTCATTGAAAAAAAAACACAGTTTGTTCAAAATATAGGCCATTTAAATTCAATTTCAAGTATGAGATTTTTGGAACTTGTTTTCTACAAAACCTTTTGTGCTTATGTGCAGTGAATGGCTCTTGAAAAATTAACTTTTTCATTTCGCAGTCTGCAAAAATGAAAAAAAGAAAATAAATCAATGTGAGATTTTGTCAGGAGTTTAATTTCATTTTAGAAATGAAGTTTCCTTGAGTCCTTGATTTTTTTTTTCTTTTGAGCAGAATGTCATTCAGAAAATTTTTATGAAATTGAGTAAGTCTTATCAAATGCAAAGATTTACATGGATTTTAATATATTAATAAAACCAAAAAAATAAAACAAAATTTTTTGATAGGAAGTTGCATTGCTTTTTGCAATATTGTGGAATTTTTTCAGTTAATTAGAATTCTTTTTTTGGCAACCGATTATATTTCTGTTTGGAATGTAATGATAGAATTCTTCTTACAAAGTCATATAGTTGTTCTTTTAAAAGTGTTTATGTCCCTCTAGAGTTAAAAAAAAAAGATTTGAACAGGATTAATAGTATGCATTTAGCACAAAATCTTTGGAAAATGTTTAAATCAGTATCCCTCCATTCTTCTGTTGGCAGTAGTAAAAATTTAAATTTCTTTAGAATTTTACTTGACTTTCACCAATGAGTCAACACTTTACAAAATTTATGTTTGTAAACAATTCATATAGCTTATACTTGTAGTATGAGACTCATCATAGGTGATGCTACAATAGATTTTGCACTCAGCATCGTACCAGACTATCAGAGAAGTCAGGTGCATCAGCAGGCTGCCCTTAGAGAATATCTCTGGGCTAGGGGTGGAGAATATACTTTCACCTGATGTCAGTTACCGTTCTTCTCATGCAAAAACATGATTAACTCAGCTGTACCTAGAATAAACTGCACTGGAAAAATGTATGACTTGTTCATATATAGAGAAAATGAGAGAGGACATTTTCTTATATCCACCTGAGCATGTTGAGTCTACATCTGAAGTAAGCTCTAAGGCTCCCTCCTCACAGGCTGATAGTAATTGAAGAAGTTCAGAAGTGAATAAAACATATTGTTATTTCTGAGCGTTGGGTTTCCAAACACTTAACAACAACAGATTTTTTAAATGAAACATAAAAATTATTTCCTCATATTTAGATGTTACACTCAAGTTGCCTTGGATGTGTTATCATTGAAACTTAAAAAACAACCCGGATTTTCATTGTTATATGAATGTCAGGATTCCAAAGATTTAACAACACATCTTTTAAATGCTACATGAAAAAGGTTATTTTCTGAAAAAAAATGTAGAAGCAGGATATCTGTTGAAATAACATATATATTGTTTTCAGAGATATACAGTGACAATAAATGTTCAGTTTTACTTGCACTGAAGTCTGTTTTCTTTCTCATGTCTGTCACTCCCAGTGGAGCATCAGCCACTAGCAACTCCTTGCCATCATACTCTGTTCTAGGCTGACTTGTTGACGTCAGTGCTTTTGTAACTTGTCTTTTTTTTTTCATGTTGGGGTTTTGAACCTATGCAATTTCCTTTATCCTCCAGGCAAGGTGATCCAACTCCAGGTTGGTTTTGAATTCGGAGTTTTTTCTTCTAGAGTGGTTGCCCCACAAGGCTATAGCACCCAATCTGTCCTGCTATTTATCCATAGCTGAGGATAGAAGAGATGGGTTCATACTTTTCCAAAGGATATTAGCACATCAGTGAATATAATAAACTCAACTGGAATTTCAGCTCAGCTCTCCAATTCCTCAACCTAAGCCACTCCATCGTGCTTCTGAAGTTTGTTTTACCAAGTAATTATACATTGTGAGATGTGTGGACAGACTTATTTTATGGCAATCAGCCTAATGTGTTTCTGAGTTCATAGACAATTTTCTTAGTTGGTTACTGCTGGCTGTCATCTTCTATTGTGTGCATGTGTGGATATGTGTTTATGTATGTGCAGATCAAACTGACTTATGAAATTGTTTTGAACCCTGAGAAACAGTATGCTTCTATTTTATATTGTAAAAGGTATCCAGAATCTAATTTCACATACATGTGCAAACTTTTGTGAATCAGTTAGAAAATATTTTCACACTGACGTGCAAACATCTTTTTCTGAAATTTCTTGGAGTGGTGAAGAGAGTTTTTAATGTTATTTACTAAATGGTACAAAAATAACATATGGTCATTCTACAACATCTGCCAAGTATTTTCGCAGTATTTACTCTAGCAATTATTGTTTATCAAACAGTTCTCCTGATGGGATTTTATTAGTTGATATATGATTTAATTACTGTAAGATCTTAGCAACAATTATCTCTTTGACATCCACCCAGGTTTGTTCTGCCATCCATTCATACAGACTGATCAGATAGATGGCCTATTGCATTTTCTTGTCTGTTTTTCCTTTTATATGACCTGTGAGGGTCAAATTTTCCTAGTCTTCCTTCCTCTTTATGTGTCCAAGAAATTCTAAGATTCTGTTTTCTTTGAGTCCATTTTCTTTCAGCCTTTTTTGTTGTCTGGAATAAAAAAAAATTGTGGAAAATCTGCAATAGCCATATACATAATTGTCAATACTATTAGGTTCCATTGAAATTGGTCTTCATATTTCTTTTGGAGGTAAAAGATCCAGCTGTAGGATGGTGAAATGCTTTTCAGAATAGAAAAAAGCATTGGATAATCAAACCCAGTATGAATTTTTAACTGAAGATGCACCATTTTCTATTTCTTGTTGTATTCTGCCATCAAACAAGATCTCTTAACAAAATGTCTTCGCTATGACAGACCATGGTGAGTGGCACAAAAGAGTGGGTGAACTAGCACTTTGGCAAACAGGGCGATTATATCTATCTTGCCCAGTTAGAAACAGCAAAATGGCTGATTTACCTATTGTCAGTTTTGACAGGGGCATTATACAAACACATCTAGACATATGCTCAGATGGTGTAACTTTTATTAATGCAGAAAATTAAATACTCAGGCAGAGTTCAAATTCTTATCTAAATCCATCTCACATCCTTACAAACCGAGACCTCTATTCCTGATTGGTAACTCATCTAGAAGAAAGATATATTCATTGCCATACTATAATGGTAAGATAAGGTTTATTTTTACCCTTTACTGGTAATACATAGTTATACAGACATACACACATATATATAGTGTAATAATAATAATAATATTAATACAGTATTTATAAACTGCTACTCAGATTTTCAGGCTGTAACAAAACCATCTGGTGGTTAATATATATATATAGTATTCAGTTGTTATAATGTTTAGTACCAAGATTTTTTTTCAGTAGTTTTACTGATCAAAGGTATTTTGGCAAGCAGGTTTTTTTATTGTAAAGTGCTCAATGTCAAGGTAGAGATATAGTGTTGATGGTTTAATGCAAAGAATGCTAACTGAGCAGGTTCATGCCAGCTTTGAAGTTTTGTGAGGACACCATTGTGATGTCTTCACTCATCAGGGCTAGGTCTTTTTGCACCAAAAAACAAAAAAAAACAGCACTGATGTGTGAAGACATCATAACGGTTTCCTCACAGACTTTGAAATCAGCATAAACCTGCTCAGTTAAAGTCACAAATTCTTTGCATTATATATATATATATATATATATATATATATATATATATATATATTATCAGAACAATTTTAAGATCTATGACAAATTGCAATCTTTTTTGTGCAGCCTCTTTTCCACTTGGCATTACACATGATGTGATTTAAGATAATTACAAGCATTTAGCCTCTCAAAGAATACCAGGATGTGGACAAAGAAATTCTAACTAGCACACAGACACCAAAACAAGGAATTAAGTTTTTATTTATTAATCCAACAGATTTTTATTACTTAAACATTATTTTTATGAATATTCAGATTTGAGTAGACACTCGATTTCTTCATTAAACAGAATTTATTTTCATCTACCAGACTGAATACTCAAGAAATCTTATTAGAAAAATATTTTCTAAGAAGATTTCTCTAGTATTCAAGTTGGTAGATGAAAAATAAATAAATGTACTGATTAAGAAATAGAACATCTACTAAAATATGAGTATCCACTAAAAATAATGCTTAACTGATAAACACACTTGCACACATATATATGTATGTATAATTAGTTTTTGGTCATAATTAAATTAGATGAGTACTCAGTGGTATTAAAAAAGCTCAATACATTTATATTGTAGAGTTTCTGAATATTTTTTATCTGGAAATTAGTTATTTCCACAACCTAGGTTTCAAATCGCCTGAAGATACTGAAAGGTTGAAACCTAAGTTGCAGAAATAACTCATTTCCAAATGGATATATATATATATATATATATATATATATATATATATATATATAACACATCACATAATAAATCCCTGACCTAACTAATAAAACAACAACTTACAGGCAAAATTCAACTTTATTCATTAATATAGGCTTCTTCTAGGGTAATAAACTGATTCTAACACTTGCCTTTTTTTGTAGAACAATTTGTCTTTGGCCTCAAAATACGCCTCAGTTTCTGATATCACTTCTTCATTGGAGCCAGGTTTATTTCCCTGGAGCATTCTTTTGAGGTCTTCAAACAGCAAGTAGTCACTGGGGGCCAGATCTGAATAATAGGGTGGATGCGGAAGCAATTCGAAGTGCAATACATTTAGTTTTGCAATCGACTTGTGACACGGGATATTGTCTTGGCGAAAGATCACTTTTTTCTTCATTTGTGGCTGTTTTTTGGCAATTTATTTCTTCAAACACACCAATAATGCTATATAATATTTGCTATTGATGGTTCTTCCTTTCTCAAGGTAATCAATGATCAAAATACTTTGGGCATCCCAAATATAGAGGCCAAAATTTTGCCTGCTAATGTTTGCATCTTTGGACTGCTTTCATCTGCTGCTGTCCACTGAGCTGACTGCCAATTTGACTTTAGAGGAAGGTGGCAGATCCATGTTTCATCCATTGTCACATATTTATTCAAAAACTCTTTTTTGTTGTGTTGAAACAGTTGCAATGCTCTAAATCATCAACATGTTCTGGTTTTTGATCGACTGTGTGCAAATGTGGCACTCACTTTGAACACAGCTTTCTCATTGACAAATGTTACTATAAAATGCTGAATACACTGCCTTCTGGTATGTTCAACTCCTCTTCTATCTCACACAACTGCAATTTACAATCAGCCAAAATGAGTTTTTGAACTTTTTTGGTATTTTCCAGGACAAGTGCCAATTTTGGGCAACCTGAGTGTTCAGAAATTGTCTGTACAACTGCATTTAAAGTCAGAATACCACCTCTTAACTGTTGATGAAGCAAAGTCCAATTAACACTTATTAAGCCATTGCTTTGCTTGAACAGTATTTTTTTCCATCAGAAAGCAATGCTTTATCAACACATGAAATTAAGATTTTTCCATTGGTATGAAAATTTAGAACAGTAGCTTGACTTAAATAACTGTAATTTGTAAAGTAATAATCTGATTGGGTCCAAATTTTGTCACATGTCATTTGAAGGTTAGTACTTCATAAAAATTATATGGATTTTGTATTAGTGGTGCCATCTATATGTCAGGTTCGTGACTTACTGAGTGATGTGTAGTACATATATCTACCTAAATCTAATCTAAACTTATTTATAAATAGAATTTTGTGTGTGTGTGTGTGCTACCTATAGACTCCAAAACAGCTGAACCGATTTTCTTGAAAATTTACACAGTTGTACTATAAGCATCTGTGAGTATTCTTAGGTTTTGTGTTGAGGCACCCCCAATAAATATCGAAAATCGATAATCGAAAACATCAGGTTATAGAAGGAGTGGTCCGATTTTAATCAAATTTGATACACTCATAGACAAAGACATAAGAAATGATATTCAGAAGTTTCAAGGTTGCAGTTCTTACAATAGTGCAGAAAATTTGATGTCGATACCAGGAAATCAAAATTTGACTTACATTCATTCATTTTTCTTTCAGTCTACGGTTTTGCTTTAACTGAAAACAGCTATTGCTTTTTAGTCTTTCGTGTCAATGTCCAAAGAGTCTGAGCTCCAGGACCATGGATTAGTTTTAAAGCTTTCATTACACCCGAGCAATGCCGGGCTATACTGTTAGTAATATATATAGTCTTACCTTCCTTCTTTTATGTCATTGTTCTCATTCTCTCTGTTATTCTAGCCTTTTTATGAACTCATTCAACCATTTTCTCTCCTTTCTTTTCCCTTCCTCTTCCACTAATTTCTTCTGTTTATTTATTTCCAGAGATGAACTTGTTCTTCCTCATCTATTCTCAATGAACTTTCTGTTTTTTGTTTCTTCCATCTCACATCAATATTTCTTCTATCTTTTCTGAAAAATATCCTTACTTCTACATTCCATTTCATTCTTTTTTATTTTTTTTTATGTCTCACCTCTTTCTTTTTCTGTTTTTCTTTCTTTCATTTCTTTACATGTCTGGCCTCTTTTTTCTTTCTATTTCTCTTTTATTCCTTTCTTTTTCTCTTTGGTATCTTTCTTTTTCATTCTTTTCATTTGCTGCCTGGTCTCTTTCTCATTTCTCTCTTTCTCTTTCATTCTTTTTTTCTCCCTGACTTCTTTCTTATTTCTTCCTTTTATTCTTTTCTGTTTCTCTTTCTCATTTTTATACTTTTCTTTTTTTGATTTATCTTTTTCTTTTTTTTATACACTTTTTTTCAAAGATCCTTTCAAGTTTTTGCCAATTTGTCATTCATTTAATCTTTTTTTTTATTTTTCTCTTAACTTCTGCTTGCTTTCTTGGTGATTTTTGGTTCTATTATTTCTCTCTTTGATTGTTTCTCTTCCCATTTTTCTCTTTCTTTATTCTGATAAGTAGTGTTCTTTATTTCTATTTTCTTTCTTCTTTGACGCATATTTCAATACTCATTTGCTTTCATTGTTTTTTATACTTATTTCTTTCCTTCTTTCTTCTTTATAATTTCTTTCTTTTATATATCTTTCTCTCTTTCCTACTTCTTTCTCTTTACCATTCTTTTCTTCATTGTCATTGTCGTCGTCGTCTTTCTCTTCCTGTCTTCAAAGAATCTACTCACTCCCTGTCACCTTTCACTCTTTATAAGTAGAAGTCATGGCAGCAGTTATATTGTTGCTGCTTACAATAATAATAATGGTTGCACTTTATTTTTGGTGGGAAATTCAACACATGGAAAAAAGGTATAATACTACCCCTGCCAAGAGAGTCAGGCCATAAACTAATTGCCCATTTACAAATCCAGGATTTATGTTGAACTTGACATTTTGATATTTATGAACAAACATGATTTTGTTACACAAGGACTTCATTGTTGATAGGTACAACCTTAGGAAGTTGGGAGTGTGGGAAAATCAATTCAATAAGTAAACCCCAAATTTTAACTGAAAAAAGAAAAAAGAAATGACAGTGATATACCTCAAGTTTGACATTGCACATTTGTGGTAGGTCATTATAATTTTAAAAATGAATTTTTTTTCTGAAAATTTTGATTTCTGATCAAAATTGTATATTTAGCAATGAATCAAGACTTTGGCTTGCAAAACTGAAAACAGCAGAAGAGCCAAAATTTTACTCTTTCTTTTTAAATGATGGTTGAAAAATCAACATGCCAAACGGCACTCACAAAGAAATACATTTTATCTAAATACCCACTTTGCCCCTGTAAGATAGCAATACTACAAAGAAAACAACATGAGAAAATTATTTGAAAATACTGAAACTGTAAACAGAATATCCTACCTTAAAGAAATCGGTAAGAAATACTTAAATATAACGCCTACAATGTACAATCTACAAACTATATCTCTATAAAACATATGGTTACCATGAAAGTATAAAATTATGTACAAAATATCTGTACTTGAAAGCATTAAATTGCATTCAAAATATTTAAATTACTGTATTAGATAACCCAAAGAAGTTGTTATAATACTAAACAAAATCAACCAAACCAAACTAAATCTTTAAATGATAATTCCTGTAAAACATTTTCTAAGTCAAAATATTGTGAAGTAATGAAGCCACTTTTTGTAAGTTAAAATAGTGTAAAGAGGCCATTTTTTCTAAGGCAAAATAGTGTAAAATGAAGTTATGACAAAATTTGAAAGAGCTTATAGGCTTAGGGCAACTTTGCAGGATACTGACAATGAACCATATGATAGAAATATTAGTCAAGCATATGGTTGTATTTCAAATCTCCCACAACAGCTGAATCAGATAAAAAATCATGCAGATATTAAAAGAATGTTATTTTGAGAAACACTGGATGATCTAATAATTTTTATCATATAATTTTTTTTAGTTAGAATTTTAACTATATCAGAATTGTAATAATAAGATGACAGAAAATATGACACAGAAATCTGAATGTACATTGGAATAGTGAAAGATGTCTTCCAAAAGCTAAGCATAGTATTAATAAACAGGGAAATTTCATTAAAAACAAAAGAAATAACTGAACTGCTATGTAATATTGGTCCTGTATGGCAGTGAATGCTAGATAACAGATGAAGAGAAGACTTGAGATAACAGAGATGTAGTTCTACAGAAAGATGCTGAGAATGCCATGGATGTGAGCAACAAGGAAGTTTTAAGTAAAATAGAAACAAAAATGATACTTGTGTTCAAAATCAGAAAAGAACAGTTAAAATGTTTGAATAATTAGGAAAGAAGTCTTAAAATTTTGACATTCATATAACATATTGATGGCAAGATTAGAAATATTGATTAACCTACCTAGTGAGCTTGTGCAAAAGGACTGGGAAGGTTAGTAAGGGGGAAAATATTGCTTAAAGTTACAAAGGATAAGAAGTTGTGGAGAATCATGAACGGCTATTATCTGAAGTGATATGGTATATAAAAGAATTAGAATAATTACTTATTCATGAGATATTTTGAATAGTGGGAGAAATCTGTATAAATGTAGGTAACATGGCATGAGATAAACTTTTAAAAAGCAGGAGATGCCTGTATCTCTGTTTCTTCCACTGTATCATGTCTTTTCAGAATTTAAATGATGGTCCTCCACAGCTATCTGTCTTATTTTGGCTCTCAGCATGACTTTCTGATTCACATCCATTTTTTTGTCTTTGTTTAAACGTATCAAGTAGGTTACACACTGCTTTCCTCTCCTTCTTTTGCCTTCATTGTATCCCTGTGGTTGTTAAATTTTCAAAGCCTTCTTTTCTCATAGTATTGTTAGAAGAAATTTGTAGTTCCTCTTTTTGTTTGTCAGCTACTCTTGTCATTATATTCTCAATATTTGTTGGTAAAACTACATCTTGTTTTCTCTGTTTTCTTCATGGATTGAAATTGCCCACCATTTATTGCCATATTAGAAATTAAATATCATATAGTGGTTCAAGTAACAAGAAAGGACTAGAAATAAACTGCACAAAAACTGAATGCATGGTCATCAGTAAAAAGAGCAACCCAAAATGCCAAATACAGGTCGGGGATACAAGAATCAAGCAGGTACAAAAATTTAAATACCTGGGAAGCGTTATGACAGAAGACGGAAAGTGTGACACAGAGATCTGAAGGTGAATTGGCATGGTGAAGGAAGCATTCCAGAAGTTGAGTAAGGTATTAAAAAACAGGACAATTTTGCGAGAAACTAGGAAGAGAGTACTGGATTGCTATGTGTTGTCCATTCTTCAATATGGCAGTGAATGCTGGACAATATCATCAAAGATAAAAGAAAAACTTGAAGCAACTGAAATGTGGTTCTACAGAAGAATGCTGCGAATCTCATGGATTAAGCATGTGAGCAATGATGAGGTCTTGGAAATGATGGAAACAAAAAGGAAATTAATAATGAGCATCAGGAAGAGACAGCTGAAGTTCCTGGGACACACAATGAGGAAGGAGGGCCTTGAGAACCTGATACTAACGGGCCAGATAGAGGGAAAAGGAGACAGGGGAAAGCAACAGATAACATATTTGAAGGACCTAACCAGGTGGATGACAGAACGAAGATTGTATGGTGTAACAGGAGAAGGCGTGCTCAGAGCCACCAGGTGCAGGAAAATGTGGAAAGTCTTGATCGCCTACATCCTGAAGGGACAGGGCACTTAGAAGAAGAAGATAGTGGTTCAACACTCTTTTCTTAGTTTCTATTTTTCAATTCCTTCCAAAAATTCTGAAAAATGTTGTTCATTATTTCTATGACTTTAAGTTTGTCTCAGTGGTCATTACACTGCTCAGCTGAATTTTCATACTCTTTAATTTTGACATCACTGTTGTGTAACTCTCACCTAAAACTCTTTTTTTTGCTTGCCATCATGCACTCCATTTTCTTCCAATTAATGATTATACAGAGTAAATGAAGTAGTTACTTATTTCACCCTTCTGTTTGATATCTGTTAGCCAATATGTAGCTTTTTGCCAGACAAGCTAAAGTTTAGTCAATATTAATAACAAAGAAGAAGTATCTTAAATTTTCTCTTGACTCCTCTTTCACTTTTTTTACTGTCTCCCTTACCATCTACAAATTGTCTTGAATCACTGAGAGAGTAAGATAACCCAGAACAAAGAAATTTCTCATACCTCATCAGTCACTTTCAAGATAAACATATTTCTTAACAAATATTGTGTCAATTACATTTTTTTTTTTTTAATCATATCACCCCAAGCAAGGCGATAACGCCACTGATGCACAGGGGGCTACGTAAGGGTAAAAAGAATGGAAAAGAGAAAGCCGGAAACCGCATCCTAAACAGGAAACAAGGGATGAGCCTCTTCACCTGTTCAATAGATGTGGGTGGAGTGTGAACCGGGCGATAGTTTAGTCTGTCTACTCCAATTGGAAAAAAAAAATTAAAAGAGTGAAAAGACTTGAAAAGGGAAAACCGGAAACCGCATCCTAAACAGGAAACAAGGGATGAGCCTCTTCACCTGTTCAATAGATGTGGGTGGAGTGTGAACCGGGCGATAGTTTAGTCTGTCTACTCCAATTGGAAAAAAAAAATTAAAAGAGTGAAAAGACTTTTGAAAAGGGAAAACCGGAAACCACATCCTAAACAGGAAACAAGGGATGAGCCTCTTCACCTGTTCAATAGATGTGGGTGGAGTGTGAACCGGGCGATAGTTTAGTCTATCTACTCCAATTGGAAAAAAAAATAAAAGTGAAAAGATTGGAAAAGAGAAAACCGGAAACCGCATCCTAAACAGGAAACAAGGGATGAGCCTCTTCACCTGTTCAATAGATGTGGGTGGAGTGTGAACCGGGTGATAGTTTAGTCTATCTACTCCAATTGGAAAAAAAAAATAAAAGTGAAAAGACTTGAAAAGGGAAAACCGGAAACCACATCCTAAACAGGAAACAAGGGATGAGCCTCTTCACCTGTTCAATAGATGTGGGTGGAGTGTGAACCGGGCGATAGTTTAGTCTATCTACTCTACTTCATAGTGATTAACAGATATTTTGAATTTTCCTTGGATGAAGCATTGTCAGTCATTCTTAATTTTTGACTAGCATTTCTTTTATCATAATTTTGTTAATTTATTTAGTTAGTCAGTTAATTGCCATATGTGATATATACTTAGGTGATCATATCTCAAAAGAGACATGGGCAGAAGATTTTCCCACAGTAGGTTACCATTAATTTCTGCAATAAGCTAGTTATCAACTAAGCCTATAGAACTTGATCAGCCCTGCTATTTAATTTAAGAAGTTGCAGATTAATACCTTTCCCAAGGGTATTTATGCAGAAGTGAATGTAACGAATTTGACTGGAATTTGAACTCGGTTCTCCAATTTCTATTCTGAGCCAATATCTACTGCACCACAACTACCACTAATAATATTAATAGTAGTAATATTATCTTGAATATTATTATTAGATGACACAATGTGAACCCTTATAAATTTTTTAGTCTTATTAATTTCATCTTAATTTTGATTGCTTTCTTTATATTTGTAATAGTCATATTTTATTGAATTGTATGAAAAGACATCTCAGTCCAGGCTAGTTGTTACTAATTTCCGTGTTTAAGAAAATAAAAAACAGAGATAGCATCTCAAACATGTGTATCATTTAAAAATAATGTTTATAGTATTAATAAATGAATCCTTATTAAGCATAATTATTTTTAAGGTTAGGATTTTCTTCATCTTAATTTCAATTGCTTTATTTACACTCAGTGTATTAATAGAAATAATATTATATTGAATTTACTGTTAGATAAAACATTAATTTCAATTGCTTTATTTGCACTCAGAATATTAATCGAAATAATATTATATTGAATTTACTGTTAGATAAAACATTAATTTCAATTGCTTTATTTACACCCAGAGTATTAATAGAAATAATATTATATTGAATTTACTGTTAGATAAAACATTACACTGGTCAACAGGATTTTTAGTGCCAAGAAACAAAATAAGTTTTTTAGCTAATCTGATGGTGCTGATTCCAAAAATGGTCTTAGATTTTCTTGGCTAGCTACCATTTTTGCTGTACTGAAATTGCTCATTTTTGAAAAAAAATATCAATTTACGACCTTGGCTGATTGCAACATTTAATTAATAAAGGTCATAGAAATCAATCAATTTTCAGTTAGATCAAGCAATTTATTTCAGCAACCTGAAATAACCTTTTATATAAAGAAAAAATTTTTTGAGTCAAAAATTTTAAATTAGAAGTACCAAACTTTTCCAATTTATTGCCAGAATTCAAATGAACTGCTAAACTTTATCAGTAATACACTAATATGTGTATTAAGGTTCATTTTTAACATAGCCATCTAGATAAATTTCTGGATAACTGGCAATGAGTGATGATCAAGGATATCAAAACAATGGAAGAGCACTACCAGGAAATATGGGACAAACAAATGATGGACGACTATTGCTAGAATATCAAAAGGGACTTAAATAACATTGAACAATCAAGAAAGAGAAACTTTTACCACAGTTCTTATGTTCACAAAGGTTTTATTTCTGCTGTTAGTTTATTAAATGATTTGATAAAAAATACTTGTTGGTCATGGTATATTCAATCATGTTATTTTTAAAGACTTAGGGTTTGATTGTTATTGAAAAAATAGTATTTCTCAATAAGCAGACCAGTCTTTGTTGGTTTAAATACAAATTGAGAGGTTTCTACAATTTTATTTTGAGAAATATTGCCATCAGTCAGCATCATATATACTGAAAACAAATTCAAAAATGTTTTATTTCCAAAAATGAGGCATTTCTGTACATCAAAAATGGTAGTTAACTAAGAAAAAGTAAGTTTTTTTTTTCAGATTCAGCACCCTCAAGTTAGCTAAAAGATGTTTGGTGTTTGGATGTTATTTTGTTGATCAGTGTTATCAAACATTATTAAATTTGATTAGTATTTCTTTCATTTTACTTTCAAATGCTTTCTATACAATAGTAAAATTAGTAGTATGAATATTATCTTCAGTTTTTATTAGATTAAGCAAGTTCTTTTATTTTGACAGAAGTTTTTGTTTATCCATCCAGTACAATAACTTTTTACACTGCATTTACATTATAAGCAATTTTGTGTTCATTTAGATTATATGAAATAATATACATGGGTTATATACAAATATTATAACATTTTACAAGAACTATTTCAGTACAGATACCAAAAGAGGACATCTTATCTTTTTATAAAGAATAAATTATATTTTTCTTAATCAAATTTAATGATTTTTATAAACCACAGTAAGAATTTTGAGGGTAGATATTGTTGAGGTTACAGGGTTACTTCTTTTGACTGGACAGCCAGGGAGTGATATACAGGAAACGGTCAGGGAATTTCTATCTGTTGAAATATTCAAGATAGAGGATTATATTACAAATTATTTAACAGATAATTTTGTTTACAAAGAATTTAGATATCCATTCTGTAGGAATACCAAAGGTGCTTATCTCTCATTGGTGGAGATAAGTCACGCAGCAGTGACTTAGGTACATCACTGCATAGAGTTACAAAAGCAGTAGTGAACTTCATTTTATTTACAGCATCCAAATAGAAAGGTTACTTTATTTATCCCAGTGCTTCCCCGGGCCCTTACAGAGGCAAAATCTGCCTCACCACGAGTTTACAAGTCCATGGTGCCATTTCCCTTCTGGAATATATCTTTCCCAGAAAGTCCAACTTGCAGTACTCAATTTGGGAAAACCCAACTCTTGTTGTTTCCTGTTCATGGAATATGTTATTATCTGGGACATGGTAGATGAATATAGTTCATTTGAATCTGCAGTTATTAGTTTTACCAGTTCAGACCTTCACAGCTAGGACATGCTATGTGAAATCATCACAGTTCAAATCATTACCAGTTCAGACCTTCACAGCTAGGACATGCTATGTGAAATCATCACAGTTCAGACCTTCACAGCTAGGACATGCTATGTGAAATCATCACAGTTCAGACCTTCACAGCTAGGACATGCTATGTGAAATCATCACAATTCAAATCATTACCAGTTCAGACCTTCACAGCTAGGACATGCTATGTGAAATCATCACAGTTCAAATCATTACCAGTTCAGACCTTCACAGCTAGGACATGCTATGTGAAATCATCACAGTTCAAATCATTACCAGTTCAGACCTTCACAGCTAGGACATGCTATGTGAAATCATCACAGTTCAAATCATTACCAGTTCAGACCGTCACAGCTAGGACATGCTAGGTGAAATCATCACAGTTCAAATCATTACCAGTTCAGACCTTCACAGCTAGGACATGCTATGTGAAATCATCACAGTTCAAATCATTACCAGTTCAGACCTTCACAGCTAGGACATGCTATGTGAAATCATCACAGTTCAAATCATTACCAGTTCAGACCGTCACAGCTAGGACATGCTAGGTGAAATCATCACAGTTCAAATCATTACCAGTTCAGACCTTCACAGCTAGGACATGCTATGTGAAATCATCACAGTTCAAATCATTACCAGTTCAGACCTTCACAGCTAGGACATGCTATGTGAAATCATCACAGTTCAGACCTTCACAGCTAGGACATGCTATGTGAAATCATCACAGTTCAGACCTTCACAGCTAGGACATGCTATGTGAAATCATCACAATTCAAATCATTACCAGTTCAGACCTTCACAGCTAGGACATGCTATGTGAAATCATCACAGTTCAAATCATTACCAGTTCAGACCTTCACAGCTAGGACATGCTATGCCACATACATTGTGTCAAATCATCCACAGTTTTTTGCATTTCTTCTGATGAGAAGAAAGTTCAACTCAGTTTCTTTCTGAGAACAGCTATTTTATAGAACAGACACCCAAGAGAATGCTTCCCTAATCACTACAGGCTTGCAACCACATCACATTGAAACACCAATTCATGTGCTATCATAATAGTTAAGCAATGTTGAGTTTGATCAGTACCTAGATGGGTGACAGCTTGGGAATACCAGTTGCTGTAAGTTTGAATGTGCTCATGGTGTAATGGGCAAGAACTTAGAATTAGGAATCCAGTTCATTTAGGTGCATATACCCTTGTGAAAGATATGAATCCACCACTTCTCCCTGAGCTATGGGTTAATTAGTAAGACTTGTTTAACTATACAACTATTATCTCCAAAATTAAAATAAAATTGTATATGTAACATTTAGATTTCAGCATTAAATAACCCATAGAGTTTGATATGCCGCTAAACAAAATCAATCAAACAACCAACCCAATAATTACAATATCAAACTCTTCAAGTCAAGGGTGAATCATTATCTATCTTTCATGTCTTTATAATCTGATTTTACTTCCTCCTCTTACATTTATCTAACAGCCTCACCAGTAACTCTCTACTTCAAGTGGCTCTTCAGCCTTGTGCTTAGTGAAGGTTTAGTTAAAAAATACACAAGTATATTTTGATAGCAAGGTTTGCATGGCCTTGTAGGTCATAAATTTTTTTTCACCTTTCCATCTCTTCCCTACTGACAAAACATGGTTAACTTCTCACTGGCTATTTTCATGGTAGATCTTTGTTCAGACTACATTCCTTGGTTCCACCAGTCCAGCCATTCACACATAGGATCTTCCATGCCTGATAATGAACTATTCTTTGTATTCTCATAGTTTTCACATGAGAGTCTGTTCCATAAAGTAACAGTTCTGGAGAAAAGGCTGAGTGGAGCTTTCTTCTCACATTTGAAATATGGTGATTTTCTAAGCACAGCTTAGATGTGGCACAAGACCGAAAGTATGGGACACCCAGTGGAGATCAAACTCACTACTCAATTGTAATGATTTGAGTAAGACAAGCCTGCTAACCATAACAACACCTCGAGGTGCTCACATTTGGAATATGCAGGTAAAAGAAAGATTCATCTCTATGGAGTTGGTATTGCATGTCCTAGCTTTAAAAATCTAAACTAGTAAAACTGAAAAATAAAGCTCACCTGAGCAGTAGTCATGGGAATAATGATAATAATAACAGAGCAGCAATAGGCTTGCAATATTTCATCTGTGGGGAAATGGCTGTAGAATGGAAAATAAGTGATCTACAAGACTGCCCATGGTAATTTTGATGACTGGAAAGTTGGAAAAACAGTTCCAGGCTAGGTATGGCAGCAATACTCCATTTTTGGTCTAACCTGATGCTTGTCAAAATAAAGCATGGAAGAAGACATGAGATTTTCACAACTGACTATTGAAATGGTTGCAGACAACTATGATTTTAATTTTGAAAGGATACATAGTTTGTAAAATAGAAAAATATGTTTTTTTTTTTTTTTGCCTCATGTCAAAGCAGTTCAGCTTCCTATTGTATTTCAAACCTCTCATGTAGCTGCCACAGCCTTGACCTTCAAAATCAGGTCAGGCAGACAGAGAAGAATGTTATTTCAAGAGCCTGGCTTTGCATAGAATTTTTATTTCATGTATATTTGTCATTTCCTGATATTTCAGCTTAAAATTGATTTCATAGGAACACTCGATTTTTTTAGAGAAATGGGCAGAACATGCACTTAAACAATAGCATTTTACTGACGTCCTGGATTTCTCTTTCCCAACAGTAACTTCTCAGACAATCCTGACTGGGATTTTACCTATTTTTTATATGAACACTTATTTCAATAATAAAGATGTAAATCTTGGAGACCTTTACCTGGCCTGTAGGACATATTCAAAGAAGATTTTTATTTTTATTTTTATAACAAAAAAAAATAAAAAACAGAAAATCAAAACATATTTCATCTACAGTAAGAACTTAACATGAACCTTTTTTTTAATAGTAAATTTCATCAAATGCAAGGCTCGAGAGCCACTCTAGATAGTGGATTACTTTCAAAATGGTTATGATGAGGTGTATGTGTTATAAATGCAAAAGGATGTAATACAAAGTGAAGATTATGAGAATAAGAAGGATATATAACAGTTGACCCATTAGTTAAAATTTTAGTGTTTAGGGAAGTATCCATGTGGGAGTCTGTTACACAAAGTAAACATTTTTAGGAAAAAGCTGTCTAAGTGAAACTTCCTCCTTATGCTTGTAATATGGAGAAAATTAAATTTGCTAAAATTAGTTAAAATTTTAGTGTTTAGGGAAGTATCCATGTGGGAGTCTGTTACACAAAGTAAACATTTTTAGGAAAAAGCTGTCTAAGTGAAACTTCCTCCTTATGCTTGTAATATGGAGAAAATTAAATTTGCTGCAACAGATAAAATCTCCTGGATGATTGGGAAATGTAATGAGTTTGATCCTCATTGGGTGGTTTGTCAGTGCAGCTTGTTAGACAGATTAGACTGAGATTAGTACATAAGTATTCTACCAACATTTTAACAGCAAAATAGATAAAATAATAACTAAGAATATACACTGTAATACCATTCTGTTCACAGAGCATTTGTGGACAGTCACTCTGTAATATATTGATCATGCAAGGATGAATAGTGCCTTTAAGTGAAATCCTTCTCATCATAAACCCTCAAGATTTTCACATCTGCTCAGTTTCATAACTAAATGTAAACAAAGACATTCCTAAAGAAGTAACGGATATTTTTATTTATTAATCTGACAGAGTTTATCAACTTAAAATTTTATTTTTAGTGGAGACTCATATTTGAGTAGACACTCTTTTTATTGAACATTAATAAGGCATTTTTTCTCCCCACAATCTTACATATTTCTACATCTATCATTCATGCATATCTTGAATATTGCTATCACATCTGGTCTGATGTTTCTAGTATGTATTTCTAGATTCTTAACAAAATCGAAAGAAGAATCTCCAATATTGTTTATTGCCATATTCATTTAATCTTTATTGCCATATTCATATGATAGATACCGACTTGGCAGACCGCCTGCAGTCTCTCTCCCATAAGAACTTAGATCACTGGTGCCCCCTAAATACGAATTTGCACGAGATACTAGATTAGCAACTAGATCCCACCCTTTTACAGTGAAACCGATAAAATGCAGCCGTAACTTCTACTCCAACAGTTTCTTTCCTCGCACTTCCCAACTGTGGAATTCTCTTCCAAACAATTGCTTCCCCGATGGCTACAATCTCCAGGAGTTTAAATGTAAGGTCAATACACACCTCCTAACATACTAACCTGCTCCCATTTTATCAAACACTCTTCCCATCTGCCCGACCCTCATCCTCGCTATACTTATTCATCTGTCACCTTTCTCCTGACATTCCCTATGTCTATCCACTCCTTCTCTTTACCTTCCCCTATGTAGCCCCATGCGCAATAGTGGCAGTGGAATGCCTTGCTTGGAGTGAGATGATTAAAAAAAAAAAAAAAATTCATGATGTTTTGGACATTGTATGCTCTGCTCTTCTTCAGGTTATGTACATTAGAACTTAGAACTGAACTTTGTATTTAGTTCACTGGAGTAGATTGTTCTAGTTTCATGTGCTATGCTTTTCTGGATAAATTATTTTCATTTAGTATCTCAAATCTCCCAGTTTTTTTTTCATTTATGATGTAGCCAGGTATTGAACTCAGAACTCATTGAGTCAAGTCACTGAATTACTTGAATTAATGCTTTTATCCATTGCGAATATGTGAAAGGAAATATGAGGAAAACAGTTTGAACAATGTAAATAGTGTAAATAGTTACAATAACTCATCTCAGAAATATAAACATATCCTGAAGAAGGCTGAGGAATACAACAGCTGAAATGTTGTGAATATGACAAGAAAGATAAAGATAACAATCCAAACAATGTAAATATTACAATATCTCATCTCAGAAATATTGACAGATCCTGAAGAAGGCTGCGGAATACAACAGCTGAAATGTTGTGAATATGAAAATAAAGATGAGAACAACAGTTTGAACAATGTAAATAGTTTAAATAGTTACAATACCTCATATCAGAAGGTCATACAGCCAGTGGATAAAAGTGTTAGTTGAATTAATCTAGTTACTTGATTCAAAGTTCAATATTTGACCCCAGCAGAGGTGAACAAAAATTTGGAGAGTTGAGTCTCTAAAGGGAAATTATTGAAACTGAAATATCCAGAATGGGCATGGCATGTGAAATTAGAACAATCTATGCTAGTGAATGAAATAAATGGCTTGGTTCAAAATTCCGATGTATATCATCTGAAAAAGGTCGGAGTGGATAATGGCCAAAATGTTGTGAATATGACTAAAGATGAGAACAACAGTCTGAACAATGTAAATAGTGTAAAAATGATGCTCATACTTATAATCAGTAGTAATAGATATTTTAGGGACACTTAATGAGAAAGCACAGCTTGGAAAATTTAACACTCACAGGATATATTGAAATTAAAAAGAGCAGAAGGAAACTGCTTCTTAACTAGCTTGTGTAAATGGATACCAGAACAGGGAGCAGGAACTATAGTTAGTCAAACATTGTTAAGAGGTACAAAGGAGAGGATGATGGGAAGAGCCTTGATTGCTCACTAAAAGAAGATGATAATTAGAAGATGTGTTGGTAAAAATGATCTGGAAATTTAGAGGAAAGTCTTGTTGAAAGTTTGTCACATTGCAAAACAGTCTTTAAAAGATATTTTTATTCTATTAAAGTAGTTCTTTTCATGGGCACTGTCATTTCTGTGACAATCACTGTCAAATTCCAATAAGGCTTGTTTTACACACTTCATGTAAACATGTTTTGCTGAATAGTTCTGTGACAATCCATGAAACTGGCAGGGGTGGGGAATAGCCAAAAAGACAAAAATAAAATAAAAATAAAAAATAAATGTAGCAAATAAAAATAAAAAAATGAATATAGAAAACGAAGATGCATAGAAAAAGTTCATTAGACACTTTTGCTTTTTTCACTGTTGCAGGATCCTACAAAAAACAAAATGGAATCATTTGAAAGACTTTTCTCTCACACACGTTAGAAATCCAATTTTGGGATAATAGTCAAAGACAGACACTGTTTGAATGACTTCTCCTCATATGAATCCTTTGGTTTCAGAAAGAAGAATCTAAAATTTACCAAAAAGTCTCTTGTTTGGAATCGCTCTCAGAGAATATTCTCTAATTTAATGTATTTGATGCTATTTAAACCAAATATTAGAATTTCACAAATGTTTAACAGATATATAAGAAAGAACTTATTATGAGCTGAGCTGAACAGAGAACATAGTATGGCATTTTTAAATAATATAGCTGAACAGAAAACATAATATGGCATATTCTTAATAATATAGCAATTTGAGTTTGAATTTTGTTTAATGGCGTATCAACTTCTGTGGGTTATTTAATGCCAAAAAGGTAGGTTTTTAAGGTACTTTTTTAATGCTCGGTTATAGTGAGAAGGTTAATTTAATCAGATTTTGATGAAAAATTTAATTTTTTATTTTAGAAAATGGAGGATGTCTTCTAGTTTTGTCTTCAAAAATGTATTGCTGGTAATAATTTTTTTTCCTTTCAAAAATGTATTATGGCAATAATTTTTTTTTCTCCAAAAAATGTGTTATGGTAATGATTTTTTTAAAAAAATGTATTGTTGCTAATTATTTTCCTTCAAAAATGTATATCTTTCTACAAAAGTCTATTTTTATGTATATATTTCTAGAAAATTCGATTTTTATGCTTTCATAGTGTTTTAACCCCAGTTTGAGGGTTAACTATGTGCCCATAGCTGGGACCCTAACAGGTGCTACTACTCTGGGTCAGGGTGGACCTGGGAACAACAGCAATTAAGAGGTGGTTCCATGCTTCTCACAACCTCCCAATCAGAGGCCTTGCTGCTGGATGCAGTTTACCATCATACACAGGACCAAATAATGAATCGCTCATCTGAATATTTGCCTTGGAAATCGTAATCGCAATAGAGTAGTGGTAGACAGGCAATGCTGCATCAGTGAATAAAAAGCTGCAAAATGGAAAATGTGGAGAAGGCATAAACAATTCAAAACTCTATCAAAACTGGAAATTGATGTTTGAGTTCAAAATATCAGTCAGTCACTTGTCATAAATGATACACGCTTCAGTGATCATGCCTCTTTTGATCCATGACTGAATTGGTCAGTGGTCAGCAACCCCCGGCTCGAAGGCCACATCTGGCCCTCGAGTAAATCTTGTACGGCCCGCTACCATATTCAGAACACGATATAAATATAGGTAAACCAAACCAAAGTGACAGTTTACAGTCTGAATATATTGTGTCAAAATTTAAAAAATTATTTCTTTTTACCTGGAGAATGTGTGTTATTTTTATTTTTTATTTGTAGGGTTGCCAAAATTAGCATACAGCCTCACTTTCACTTTTTCTGTGAAATTACTTTCATGAGCCAGCATTTTTACATGAATATAAAATAGTGTTTTCAACCAATTTTAATGGATTTTGTTTTCAGTTCTGATTTATGAAACATTTATTTTTAAGATCTAATATTTTTTTAACAAAATTTTTATCAGATATTAAATTATATTGTATCCCTGCTTTCTTCAAACACAGAATATTTATTCACATATATTTATTCACATATATTTATTCACATGGTTCTTCTCTATGACACTGGAGCCATAACTGTTTGACCCTCCTCCATGATTCCACATAGCTTTTGGGCCCTCACTTTCCAAAAGGTTGCTGACCCCTGGACTAGGCAGAAGATTTTTTAGCAGTAGTTTGCTACTATTTTCAGCGATAGACTGGTTGCCAACCAAGGCTATAGAATTCAATCTGTTCTTCTATTCAATCCATAACTGGAGGGAAAAGAGATGGATTAATACTTTTCCCAACAGTATTTGCAAATATGGGAGTCCAAAATATAACAGCCTTGCTCTATTTTTTATCTAATCTGACTTTGTTGAAGGCAAAGCATAGCAGAAGGAATCAGATAATCCCAAGAGCTATAGAATGAGCTGAACATTTTTTCAACATCCAGTAACAGTAATATTTGGTGTACTCTCCAACAGTTTTTTCTTTTAAATTTCTTACTGTGTTGGATAGAGGCTTAGGTACCATCAAATCCATTAACTTAATTCAATTACTGAAGATTGAAAAAGAAATACAAAATAAAAAATACAAAAAGGTAACTGCACAGAAAAATTCCAGACATCAGGAGGATAAAAATTACTAAATTCAAGATTTTTTTTTCAGTAAACACTACCTTGTCAGTCAGGGTCAAGAATAGACTAACTGCATCCATGTGCAGAGGAGTAAATCCCCATCCCCAAAAAGGGGCAACCTACTGTATATATGTCTACCTTTTTGACTTTTGTGCAAGCCAAGCTAATGTGTATCTTTTTCACTTTTATACAAATCAGATTTCTTTGTACCTTTTTTGGCTCTCATGCAAACTGTTGTATACCTACATTTAATCAGAAATGGGATTTTCATATCCACTTATACATGTGGACACTATTGGTACAGTTGAGTGATTATACTGACTAGCAGTTCAATAACAGTGTATCTATTTCATGCAGCATAAAAGTCTTGTACTTGTTGATATACTATAATTACCAACCTCCATTTTGGTGATTACTCACACAGTAACCTTTTATGGTTACAACACAAACCAAACCTCTTTCTACTTTTTTTGACACATGCAAACCAAACCTCTTTTTATCTTTTTTGACTCTCATGCAAACCAAATGTCTTTCTACGTTTTTTGACTCTCATGCAAAACAAACCGCATTGTTTTTTGACTTCCATGCAAACCAAACCTCTTTTTACCTTTTTTTTGTCTCTCATGCAAAACAAACCTCTTTCTATCTTTTTTTGACTCCTATGCAAACCATCCTCTTTCTACCTCTTTTGACTCTTATGCAAACCAAACCTCTTTCTACTTACCTATTGTATTGTAGAATTCAGTATTAAATATCCTGGAGAAAGTTGATATGTTACAGAACAAACAAAAGCAAACCTTTATGAACATACATCTTACTTTGAGACTAGAAGAATTATGCATTTGACTAATTTGTCAGAAGTCAATTTTTGATCTCAAACAAAAGCAAGCCAGGTTTTTAAATATTGATACTTTTGGTCGACTGGTGCAATACAGTCTTTTTGATTTTTCATTTTTTCTGATTTGAATATTTTTAAAGAAAATTGAGAAAGTTATTTATTTTCTATCTATGTTGAAGATCATTCATTGAGCCCCCTTAAAAAAAATAAGGTTTTTGAAACCTGATTTTTTAGTTCAGTTTGTTTCCTTAAAAAATTTGTGCAGTACAATTTTTTCATTTGCTTTCTATTTGGTCTTGATTATCTTAAACCAAGAAAATATCGATAAATATTTAATTTACTATTCAGAATGCAAACTTTAATTTTTACAACATGATTTTTATTATATATTCGCTAATTATGTAAATGAATGGCAGAACAAGGAGTGAGAGGATTAGTAAAAAGATAAACATTGTGATGTGCTACTGTAATATAACAATCTGGCCCCACCCGAGGAAGTGATGCAAGTGATGGTGTTTCCCGTCGGTGAAGGGGGCGGCGAAGCGACAAGACAGGTGTTTGTGAAATACATCCTGTCGAGGCCGGAGCGGATGTCATTTGACCTTATTTCCGACAGCGGCGGAAATGGCTACAGAGGCAAACAGATCAGGTGTTTCTCTGCTTCCACTGGCCGTTCTCTGCTAGCGAATCCGTGTGTCGAGGTCTTTATATAGTCTTCTAGAACCGGGACTTTCCTTCCGGTTTTGCCTCGCCCACGCAACGCCCACGTAATTCTAAGAGACACCTGATCTGTTTGCCTCTGTAGCCATTTCCGCCGCTGTCGGAAATAAGGTCAAATGACATCCGCTCCGGCCTCGACAGGATGTATTTCACAAACACCTGTCTTGTCGCTTCGCTGCCCCCTTCACCGACGGGAAACACCATCGCTTGCATCACTTCCTCGGGTGGGGCCAGATTGTTATATTACACTACAAACAATAAGAAGTTGTGGAGTTCTATGATAATCCATGTCTTGAATGGCCATGGCATATAGATCAAATTAATTTTAGAAGAACATTGATACATTTTCTGTTAATTTAAGAAAAAAAATAATTCTCTCAACATTGGGACATTTTATTAGTTTGTGGGATTATCCCACTTGTCTGGCAAAGAACTACTGCTAGACAGTATTGACAAAAATGGTATTTAAGAAATAGGCTCAAAGTCTTATTATTTTTTAAATTTTTTTCTCTTTACCTTAGAGAAAGGATATGTTTCATTTCCTCCTTCAAGAATACTTTGGTCTCGAAATAATCATGTTATATTGACGGCACCTGACAAGAAAAAAAAAAGATAGAAGAAATGATAATAAAGAATTATTGACTCTCAGATATTTTTTATTATTATTGCCAAGATCACTGAAATATAAATCGCTGTTTCATTTGAAGGAACTGTGGCCTTTATTTATCTATTGTTCCCAAATTAAACACTTTGATAAAATATCTCATTGTCGTTCTCACTCTTTGTGATAATAGTGTGTATTACTTCAGAAAAAGCAATTCTTATTCCACAATAACCAAGAGACAGACATGTCCAGACTAATGTTTATGCCATTGTTAAATTGTTTGATGTGTATCAAGGGACCTTTACACTTTTTATTCACGACTTGGCTAAATGAGTATCGAAGGAAAAGGATCTTTTTTTAATTGCTCTGGTAGTTGATTGATTGATTAATTTTATTTCATGGCTTATTAACAGTTTGGAGGTTATTTAAAACTGAAACATTTTAGATTGCAATAATATATTTTATAGTTTATCAACCCTTTTTCAGTTATTTAAAGCTGAATCATTTTGGATTATAAGAATATTTATTACAGCTTCTCAACCCTTTGTCAGTTATTTATAGCTGATCATTTCTGATTGCAAGAATAATTCTTTTTTTTTTTTAAAGCAAATGTTTTATTAAATTTTTAAAATTTTGGGATAATATCAATGATTTTTTTTTTTGGTACTACTATTTTACCCATAGATGTGGCAGAGAAGATAGATTCATACATTTCCAAAGGCCAATTTTACATTCTAAACCTCTTTGGATTACACCACCTGCACACCCTGTTCTGGATGTCGATAGACATCAGTAGTTGGCTGTGCTTGG